>JAQNBH010000015.1:27349007-27571507 GCA_028752905.1 Cladorhizidae sp. MBARI D1340-BT2 | reverse complement strand
TTATTATCATTATAGGGCAGCTGCTACGCCAAAGACACTATTCGCCACCTCCAGAATATTAATAAAATAGGGGTGTGGTCACACACCAACTTAGTGTAAAATCCATCATAAAAGCACAAGTGCTAATGGGTAAAATCTCCACACTTACAACCCATGTGCCATTGTGTACCTGGATACCACTGACCGAGTGCCCTCATCTGTGGGCGTGGCATGTTTATGTGTGAAGAAAAGGTTGTGGTCTACATGGCAATGGTCTTGTTTCTTGACAACTAGACCCAATAGAGTTGTGTTGTTGTTCTTGTCTTTTATTCTCTTTGTTTTGGCTGTGTTTTTCCCCCTTCTTCCTGCATCCCTCCACGCGGTGCAGAGAAGGTCTCTAGAGAAGAAGGTCTCCAGCATGAGTGTCTCCTTTTAAACACCTTTCTACCTTGTTTCTTGCAGTAATCGGCACACGCCATTACATGTTGTTATTAATTCAGCTTGGTAGCAGTTGCACAGGAGAACTCTAGCCTGGCCAGACCGAGACGAGGAACGTAAGCAACGATGATCCTTACCAAAGGCTTCTTTCAGCTACTGAGAAACAAATTAGTCCTGGAACGTGCGTTTGAAAACGTGGAGTCTTCTGCTAATACAATGGCCGTGAGTCAGTGGACGTGTGCAGCTATAGGAGGATAATCTTCACCGTACATAAACAGCATCATACCATCATGTGTTGCATGGTCACAAATACAAGACACCTCTGCTTGGTCACATATTTAGGTCGGCTTTGGAACGTCCAAAATTCCAGCAATTCTAAAACAACGTCTGGGAAATGGCTTGGCCACAGACATGAACTAATTTTCCCGACATGAGCTCTTTAGCTACCCAGTTCAAATAAAACACTTCTTCATTGAGCTTTAAGAAAGGGCTTCTTCACACAAACTTCTTCACACAAACATCTTGCAGTAATAACAAAATGCTGCAGCCTGCCAGTGCCAAGCTGCCGGCACAAACTCAACAACTAAAATATCGGATTCGGCATTAAGAACATAATCTTCAGATAATTTTCGTTGAACTTTTGCAGTACGACGAGTTCGAAACAAACACAATTCATGAGGATGGCTTTTTGAGTTCTGAGGTGGCCCTCGCTCAACCCGTTGCTTCGTAAATAAGGACGGAGGACCTCTGCAATAAACCGAAGAACAGTGCTGACAATTGATCAGTGGTTATCTGTGTGATGAATATTCCAATCGGCAGGAAAGGTTACATGGGGTTGGCACCCGTCAGCTTTGCTGCCACATAGCAACTGAGGTGGTAGCAATAGACAAGAGAGGATGGCAGCCAGGTAGAGCAGTAGTTCAGGATAGATCGCCAAAAGACAAAATCGGCAGCAGAGAGAATTTACGGTGGGGGCCAGAGAGAACTGGGGGTCCCGTCTGATGGCAAAGAGAGAAGCAGAAGCTCACATCCTGTGGTGCGTGGCAGTCCGATATTCCCTGAGGACCTTGACATGGTCAAGGAGCGAAGTGAAAGAACTGGACAGGTAGGTTTAGACCAAACCCCTGAACCCGCCCCTCCCCCTCCCCTCCCACGTACCCATGAACATGCTGCCTTTATCATTGAACACAATGCAGGAAAGCTCGCAAAAATAATGAGGCAAGACCGGAGCCACCAGTACTCTGCCCCAGTGGCGTGGCGAGATTATACCTGCCTAGAGCAGAAGGAGGCTGAAGACTACAAAGCATAGAGAATGCCTGGAAGATGGAGACAATCTCGACCGGAGATATCTAGTGATCAGAGACCCACGAGGGAGAGAAGCGGCTGACTAGCTATGACAAAGAGGAGTGGGAGGGAGAGATGGGGTGATGGCACACGCCCTTCAGATCGCAAAGAAGTACAGTCTGGAAGATGTACTCACCAGGGGAAACAAGGGCAGCAACCCAGGGAGAGGGGACAGCACCCACAGGGAGAGAGGAAGCATCCACAGGGAGAGGGGACAGCACCCACAGGGAGAGAGAACAGCACCCACCGGGAGAGAGGACAGCACCCACCGGGGGAGAGGAAGCACCCACAGGGAGAGAGGACAGCGAGAGGGGACAGCACCCACAGGGAGAGAGGAAGCATCCATAGGGAGAGGGGACAGCACCCACAGGGAGAGAGGACAGCACCCACAGGGAGAGAGGACACACCCACAGGGAGAGAGGACTGCACCCACAGGGAGAGGGGACAGCACCCACAGGGAGATGGTGAGAAAGCAAAAAACCATAAAAAACAGCATCTGGCCAACCTCAGGGAGACAAGAGAGGCAAAATACTCCACTGGGAGTTTGCAATCCAAGCACTGAGACCGGAGTGCGATACCCCCGAGTGGAGGTCTGGAATCATGACATTGACCACTATCCTCGTACAGTGGTCAAGACTAAGTGTTGTGCCATGTGTGAGGGTACCATGAAGGAAGCAGCTTCCAGAGTGTGGCAACAGATATGAGTCTCGAACTTTGTGCTCTACCTGCCAAGTTCACCTGTGCACAGACGATGAAAACAGGTGCTCCGAGTTGAATCGGGAAACTTTTTGTCCACATCCGAAAGTCTGATAATAGCCACACAGGACAGAGTGCTACAGACTGCAGCATATAAAAGCCACATTAAGAAGGATGGCACAAGCCCGCACTGCAGGGAGTGTAGCGAAGAAGTGACGACAATCGGACACATACTGGCAGCGTGTGAGGACCACAAATGGAACCTCTACAAGTCACGGTACAGTAAGACAAAGTCGGCGGCAGCAAAGCTTGGTCTGAAGATGCCAGCGAACATAAGACTGAGTGCAGGAGTCCTGGTAGGAGGCACGGTGGTGGGGAGGGGGGCAAAATAGGGGTGGACCAATGTGTCCCAACCATAGGGGTGATGTAGGCAAGACAACCGGCCCTCATCATACTAAGGGAGAAGGAGAAAAAGATCCACATCATGGAAGTAGCCTGTGCATGGGAGCCTGGGGTGAAATATTCAGATTTAGCAGCAGACCTGGCGAACCAATGACCAGGATACCATGTCTCAGTGACACAAGTGTAATAGGCATGATAGGCCTGAACTGAGATCCACAGCTGGAGAGAACGGGCATACGGGACAAGGACGAGGTCTGGGCTCTGGTGCGCAGGACCAGAATGGAGTACTAGCAGATATGATACGCATTATACCAGGCACATGTCCACCCACAACAGCTGAACTGAAACGTAAGAACCTAAACTTTGTACGGTCATAGTAGTCAAAGGAATACCCAAAGCATATATCGATTCATGGCCATTAAAGAATATGTATGATGTATCAGGTGGAAGGCATGGAGATAACAAGGGGCCCTGCATAGCCAGCCAGGCACACACCAGAGAGGATGTCAGCCAGAAACATACCAGAGAGGATGGCAGCCAGCAACATACCAGAGAGGATGACAGCCAGCAACATACCAGAGAGGATGTCAGCCAACAACTTATTCCACGCTCGTCTTCAACCCCTTAATAACAATTATATTCTTCCCTCACTAATTTATACTCCAGGAAGAAGCAAGGAGTAAGTGGATCGTTGATTGAACCCTTTATAAACATCGGAGGAACAGTTCCATCGCTAAACACATCTGTCTTGATTAGCTCCATGTAACTTGAAGACTACAGCATTATATTCAATATAAAGTCAGTCCTCCAGAAACTTACCTAGCAACAATATATGCCCATGAATTAATCAACATTGTGCTGAAATTTAGGCTACGAAACCTAAAACATGATATGTTTATAATATATTTTTTCGCTTGTGCACTCCAATATTCGACCAATAGATGGGAGAGGAAGGTAGGAGAGGAGGTGAAGCCGGTGGAGAGTACACTGGACCAGTTGGGCATACAGATTCCAAGGCTGAGGCAGAACCTGTCACAGAGTGATATCATATCTTATTGCAGAATCTATGGTTAGCTAGTTATAGAAAATCATAATGGCTAGCACCAGGTGTAATGTTCAAGCTATCAACCTTGCTCTGCTATTTATCATCGTATATCCATACTTAGCTAAAGATGTCTATGAAAACTCTCGAGCTATCTGACTACGTCTGTACCTACCTCGAAATCATCCAACTGAATCACTATCGTCTATATGCTTCGTCAGAAACAACAGTTTCTTTAGATCTGCCATGTCCTCACGGTGGACAGCATCATCTCCACAGTACACCTGCACCCCAGCATCTTCTTCATCGCTGCTCTCGCTGTCTTGAGAAGCTGCAGTCATCTTCAAACATCAGTTCCAAAGCCCTGTCTCAGTCGAATGGCAATGCCATCTTTTTAGACTCGCAACTTCAACTTGGACCTCTCGGTTACCTTAGTTACCTACCAGCTATTCAATTGTCAGAGGTGAAATTCTCGGATTTATGAAAGACGAACAACTCCAAAAGCATTTTCCAAGGATATTTTCGTTAATCAAGAACGAAAGTTAGGGTTTCTAAGATGATCAGATACCGTCATAGTCCTAACCCTAAGTTTACACGGTAGGCTTGCAACTCTAACATGCCCAGAGCTTTCAGCGCTTCTCTCCACGGTAGGTTTTGGAACTAAATGTCCACATGAGCAGCTGCAGGCCTATGAAGTGATGCATACTTGAGTTGTCAATGCGAGTGTGTATATTTATAAAGGCTAAATTTCTAAACTGATTGCAGATAAGATGAGATTCAAATATTAGAATAAATTCTAGCTCTTCTCTCAGCACTGCAAGAGCTGGTTCAACTGGCCAAGGACGCCATCCCTCGTAGAGCACTCTCCTTGAAGTTCGCCATATAGCCAGAGTCATGATACTAGGTAAGCACTAGACAATGTGTCAGAGCAGCTGACGCAAAGTGTTTGTACTCGTCTTTGGACGACAAGATTGACATGTTTGTGGAACTTTAATGCTCGGGGGATTCTGTTTGAGTGAAGGAAAGATAAATATATTATTACTTTTACATAATAATACGCCTCGTCCGTCCGTCCACTTGCATCACGCTTATATGCATGCACAGATCAAAAATTATTCATTCGTCATGACAATGGGGAATCCTGGAAAACTGTCCGCTCGACTATGCGCGTCACGGTTATACGCATTTGCCCCAATACGGAATCGTGCAGAATGGCTACTCCTGCACAGCACTGAACAAGTATATTTGATGATTATAATTATGCTATTAAATAAATTAACAAAGAACTAAGAATATATCTCAATGGTGGATTATTTATAGAAGGGTCTTCTTGAAAGAATTGTGATCTGTTTATAAGCACAAACACGTAATAAATTAAATAAACTCCTTCAACAACACACAAACATTTATATATCACAGAGTTTCTGTGGGTACTTGCTGGTTATTATTATTGTTATCATTATTATTATTATGTTATTATCATGGTTATTATTATATTATTGTTGTTTTTAATTGTTATTATTACTTTAATTATTACTTTATTATTATTACTTAATTATTATTACTTTATTATTATTACTTTATTATTATTACTTTATTATTATTATTATGGTTATTATTATTGTTGTTGTTGTTATGGTTGTTGTTGTTATGGTTATGGTTGTTATTATTATTATTATTATTATTACTATTACTATGGTTATTATTATTATTATTATTATTATTACTATGGTTATTATTATTATGGTTATTATTATTATTGTTGTTGTTATTATTGTTATGTTTATTATTATTATTGTATTATTATTATTTTGTATTATTATTATTTTGTATTATTATTATTATTATTATTATTATTATTATTATTATTACTATGGTTATTATTATTATGGTTATTATTATTATTATTACTATGGTTATTATTATTATGGTTATTATTATTATTGTTGTTGTTATTATTGTTATTATGTTTATTATTATTATTGTATTATTATTATTTTGTATTATTATTATTATTATTATTTAATTATTATTGTTGTTGTTGTTATTATTATTATGGTTATTATTATTATGGTTATTATTGTTGTTGTTGTTGTTATTATTATTATTGTTATTACTTTACTTTATTATTATTATAATTATAATTATTATTATGGTTATTATTATTGTGATTATTATTGTGATTATTATTGTGATTATTATTGTGGTTATTATTGTGGTTATTATTATTAGTAGTAGTAGTAGTAGTAGTAGTAGTAGTAGTAGTAGTAGTAGTAGTAGTAGTAGTAGTAGTAGTAGTAGTAGTAGTAGTAGTAGTAGTAGTAGTAGTAGTAGTAGTAGTAGTAGTAGTAGTAGTAGTAGTAGTAGTAGTAGTAGTAGTAGTAGTAGTAGTAGTAGTAGTAGTAGTAGTAGTAGTAGTAGTAGTAGTAGTAGTAGTAGTAGTAGTAGTAGTAGTAGTAGTAGTAGTAGTAGTAGTAGTAGTAGTAGTAGTAGTAGTAGTAGTAGTAGTAGTAGTAGTAGTAGTAGTAGTAGTAGTAGTAGTAGTAGTAGTAGTAGTAGTAGTAGTAGTAGTAGTAGTAGTAGTAGTAGTAGTAGTAGTAGTAGTAGTAGTAGTAGTAGTAGTAGTAGTAGTAGTAGTAGTAGTAGTAGTAGTAGTAGTAGTAGTAGTAGTAGTAGTAGTAGTAGTAGTAGTAGTAGTAGTAGTAGTAGTAGTAGTAGTAGTAGTAGTAGTAGTAGTAGTAGTAGTAGTAGTAGTAGTAGTAGTAGTAGTATGGTTATTATTATTATCATATTATATTATTAGAAACAGTTGAACCATCAACACATCTCCAGACATGCTAAATACCAGGAGACTTTCAGCCTGGGCTATACATATATACACACATACATACTCAGGCTGGCCTTGGAGAGGGCAGATCTGACGGATCTCTGCATCAAGTCCAAAAACTTCTTCCAGTGGTGGTTGGCAAGAGACACCTAGCACACACACACACACACACACAGCACTAGTAGCATGTGTGAATGAAGCATGCACTAGCACAAGCAACAATAACACTAGGTTGTTATAGGAACATGCCCCCCCCCTCTAAAAGCTCAGATTTTTTCTCTCCAAATTTATCTCGACATATAGTCACAACCCCATTCTGGCCAGCCTTCTTCGGTCGAACACTCACTACGCCAACAACGACAAAGTGCTTCTTAGCAACGCCATTATCAGACTTCTCTGCCAACTGCACGACTTTCTACTTGGAAGTTATATTCTGCAGCCAATACTCCTCGTGAAGCCCCACCAAAGCATTCGGTGGAAACGTCGGCAGAATAACCAATCTTGAGCTGGCTAAAAGATAAATCTATTTCATGGAACCAAAAAAAAAAGTTTTTTTTTAAATAACCAACATTCCAGTTTATTCTAATTATTCATTTTCATACTATATGCGCAGCAGAAAATATTTGGAGAACAAAAAAAATTACATGGAGCATGGTTTAACCCATATCTATAAATAGAGGCACAGAAATAAGCATTAAAAAATGTTAATATCCCAACCACTTGTCAGCTTCGCCGTCGGGTTTAGCTCCACAAACACTTGCAGCAAGCCAGGAATCCTTCGCCAAGTTACAAAACCAACAGCCCACAAGAAACCTTGTTTACTTCAAGCATCTCTACATATTCATCTCCATCTTTTCCATGCACAACTTGCGTACAATAGTTCCGTTCATCGAGACTCCAAATTTCAAAACCTTATTTGTTTCTCGATTCAGTAAAAACACCCGGACATTTGGTTAAAGATAGTCCATACAAACACCCGGACATTTGGTTAAAGATAGTCCATGCAAACACCCGGACATTTGGTTAAAGATAGTCCATGCAAACACCCGGACATTTGGTTAAAGATAGTCCATGCAAACACCCGAACATTTGGTTAAAGATAGTCCATGCAAACACCCGGACATTTGGTTAAAGATAGTCCATGCAAACACCCGGACATTTGGTTAAAGATAGTCCATGCAAATACCTGGACATTTGGTTAAAGATAGTCCATGCAAACACCCGGACATTTGGTTAAAGATAGTCCATACAAACATCCGGACATTTGGTTAAAGATAGTTCATGCAAACACCTGGATATTTGGTTAAAGATAGTTCATGCAAACACCTGGACATTTGGTTAAAGATAGTCCATGCAAACACCCGGACATTTGGTTAAAGATAGTCCATGCAAACACTCGGACATTTGGTTAAAGATAGTTCATGCAAACACCCGGACATTTGGTTAAAGATAGTCCATACAAACATCCGGACATTTGGTTAAAGATAGTCCATGCAAACACCCGGACATTTGGTTAAAGATAGTCCATGCAAACACCTGGACATTTGGTTAAAGATAGTCCATGCAAACACCCGGACATTTGGTTAAAGATAGTCCATGCAGAATACATGTTTTCACAGGTGTACAAATTGAGTGTAGCTGAGCTGGCAATAGTTAACAGCACATATCTTCACTAAACCACGGAAACCACTTATGATCTATGTACCTGGGTGAGCATACAAATACACGTGTGTCTACTCGAGTAATAAACATGGTTAAGATCTATGATTGGTTGGTTCACGTGTTACACTGAGTTACCTCATGTAAGTGGCTTGACTAGAAAACAATAACAGAATTTTTCTATTGGTCAAAAATAAAATGGAACTATATAAAATTCACCAGTGCAGACCTCAAGCATTAGCAGTAGCTTTTAATTAATGAAGGCCAATATTATACTGCATTTTTTTTTAATTACAATCTGTACTGCATTTGGAGTTCATTGTATTAATAGGTTAATAGGTAAAGGGTCCCTTTAATTTTAATTAATGAAGGCCAATATTTTTTTTATTACAATATGTATTGCATTTCATTTGGAGTCATTGTATTAAGGGTCCTGTAAATGTTTGTAGTCAGCATTTCGTCAACTAGTCCATTCCGTTTTTCCCCTTACACAGTGGGAGGCAAATTATCCGAAATTCACTTACCATAACAAGCCAGTCCTACAAGCCCCTCCCATAGCAATGCTAGCCATGCCCATGAGTCGTTCGCTACATTCTGCCGTAGTTCTCATTTCATTTAGCAGATCAAGTCCCTCTGTGTATGCACACTACGAACACGTACCATTCGTCCAATGTGGAACCTCGTCCAGCAGTTTCTTCCGATTCTTCTCGCTCTGTGTCAAAGCAGAGCATGGCTAGACTTATTCACAAAGAAAAAGAGTTGTCCTGAATATCCACGTAAGCTCAAGATCTGTGATATTTTAAGAAGGGGAGGAGCTTAGCTAGAGTAGCGGCGAAATGCGATGAATGAGTCGATTGTCCACTATTTTATGAGAAGCAAGGACAAGCTGAGGAAATATTCACATTAAAGTTCAGTTACCCGAACATTACAGCTATCTCACCCTCTGGTCTCTTGTTCAGGTTAAGAGGAGAGGGTCTGAAAGCACGTGGTTTTATAAATCACCATATCTTTGCACACATTCATGCTATGATCCTGATTTATATACCAAAATGTAGCCAATGCAGTATGCTTACTGGTAGCAATCTTTGTTTTGCCATACATGTTTATCTTGGGGAACTGCAGATTGGAATGAGAAGTGAAATCATCCACTCAACAACCAACAAATGCCACTTCAATTCCTACTTTCCGGCATCAAGTCTTGAGTGGCTATAACAACTGCGATTGCTAGAGCAATGCAAACACTAAAGATCGATAGCTTTGAAAACATATTTTTATCCATCGACTATGTTCGCATGAATGAGTGGCAATCAACTAACGAGACCTTGTGCGGTATATACATACTGGCTGACCAGACACCTCCTGCAGTCTGCATCATTTGTGCGAGGCACATGGAAATACCGAAGAAAGATATTGTACGGTGACCTACCACCATCACTAACATACGAGCGTAACCATGACTCAGAGCTGTTCGATTCGTTACTTATGCGCCCTGTGCCATGAACTAGCACGTGCATGACTGAGGGAGTTATCTAGTGATCGTGCGGTCACCTGGATCTCCCCGAGAAAGCGCTTGTTCTTCTTCCCGGAGAAGGAGAGAAGGAAGAGCCTTTCAAACTCGTCCCTTACTGGAGCCAGAAGCTGCGACAGGTGCACGGGCTTGAAGCTGCAGAGAACGTAGATGCATAGCAACATATGCACACACACATACTCCACAAACACAACACACTCCACACACATATGTACATACACACACGCCACATGCATACACACACACACACTCCACATGCACACACTCACACAAGACTGACAGTGTGATTCACGAGGTCAGAAAAATGCAGTAAAATGAAAACAGCAACAAGCAACAATAAAGAACAGCAACAAGCAACAATAAAGAACAGCAACAAGCAACAATAAAGAACAGCAACAAGCAACAATAAAGAACAGCAACAAGCAACAATAAAGAACAGCAACAAGCAACAATAAGAACAGCAACAAGCAACAATAAAGAACAGCAACAAGCAACAATAAAGAATAGCAACAAGCACTGTACAACAGTGCCACAGTTTTTCATAGGAAGGCAAGGACAACTACAACAATATATAGCAGCCAAAAACAACATTCTGGACCTATGTAGCTCCTAGTTCTAGAGCATTCTCCTGGCCCTAGAACATTCCTGGTCCTAGTTGCTCTAGAACACTCCTGGCCCCAGCTCTAGAACACTCCTGGCCCTAGCTCTAGAACACTCCTGGCCATAGCTCTAGAACACTCCTGGCCCTAGCTCTAGAACACTCCTGACCCTGGCTCTAGAACACTCCTGGCCCTAGCTCTAGAACACTCCTGGCCATGGCTCTAGAACACTCCTGGCCCTAGCTCTAGAACACTCCTGGCCCTAGCTCTAGAACACTCCTGACCCTAGCTCTAGAACACTCCTGGCCCTGGCTCTAGAACACTCCTGGCCCTGGCTCTAGAACACTCCTGGCCCTGGCTCTAGAACACTCCTGGCCCTAGCTCTAGAACACTCATGGCTATAGCTCTAGAACACTCCTGGCCCTATATAGCTCTAGAACACTCCTGGCCCTAGCTCTAGAACACTCCTGGCCCTGGCTCTAGAACATTCCTGGCCATAGCTCTAGAACACTCCTGGCCCTGGCTCTAGAACACTCCTGGCCCTCAGGGTTCTAGAACACTCCTGGCCATAGCTCTAGAACACTCCTGGCCATAGCTCTAGAACACTCCTGGCCCTGGCTCTAGAACACTCCTGGCCCTAGCTCTAGAACACTCCTGGCCCTATCTTGGCCCTAGCTCTAGAACACTCCTGGCCCTGGCTCTAGAACACTCCTGGCCCTGGCTCTAGAACACTCCTGGCCCTGGCTCTAGAACACTCCTGGCCCTAGCTCTAGAACACTCCTGACCCTGGCTCTGGAACACTCCTGGCCCTGGCTCTGGAACACTCCTGGCCCTAGCTCTAGAACACTCCTGGCCCTAGCTCTAGAACACTCCTGGCCCTGGCTCTAGAACACTCCTGGCCCTGGCTCTAGAACACTCCTGGCCCTGGCTCTAGAACACTCCTGGCCCTAGCTCTAGAACATTCCTGGCCCTGGCTCTAGAACACCCCTGGCCCTAGCTCTAGAACATTCCTGGCCCTGGCTCTAGAACACTCCTGGCCCTAGCTCTAGAACACTCCTGGCCCTAGCTCTAGAACACTCCTGGCCCTGGCTCTAGAACACTCCTGGCCCTGGCTCTAGAACACTCCTGACCCTGGCTCTAGAACACTCCTGGCCCTGGCTCTAGAACACTCCTGGCCCTAGCTCTAGAACACTCCTGGCCCTAGCTCTAGAACACTCCTGGCCCTAGCTCTAGAACACTCCTGGACCTAGCTCTAGAACACTACTGACCCTGGCTCTAGAACACTCCTGCCCTAGCTCTAGAACACTCCTGGCCCTAGCTCTAGAACACTCCTGGCCCTAGCTCTAGAACACTCCTGGCCCTAGCTCTAGAACACTCCTGGCCCTCGCTCTAGAACACTCCTGGCCCTAGCTCTAGAACACTCCTGGCCATAGCTCTAGAACACTCCTGGCACTAGCTCTAGAACACTCCTGGCCCTAGCTCTAGAACACTCCTGACCCTGGCTCTAGAACACTCCTGGCCCTGGCTCTAGAACACTCCTGGCCCTAGTTCTAGAACACTCCTGGCCCTGGCTCTAGAACACTCCTGGCCCTAGCTCTAGAACACTCCTGGCCCTAGCTCTAGCACACTCCTGGCCCTGGCTCTAGAACACTCCTGGCCCTGGCTCTAGAACACTCCTGGCCATGGCTCTAGAACACTCCTGGCCATGGCTCTAGAACACTCCTGGCCCTAGCTCTAGAACACTCCTGGCCCTAGCTCTAGAACACTCCTGGCCCTAGCTCTAGAACACTCCTGGCCCTGGCTCTAGAACACTCCTGGCCCTGGCTCTAGAACACTCCTGGCCCTAGCTCTAGAACACTCCTGGCCCTAGCTCTAGAACACTCCTGACCCTGGCTCTAGAACACTCCTGGCCCTAGCTCTAGAACACTCCTGGCCCCACATGTAGCTCTAGAACACTCCTGGACCTAACTCTAGAACACTCCTGGACCTAACTCTAGAACACTCCTGGCCCTAGCTCTAGAACACTCCTGGCCCTAGCTCTAGAACATTCCTGGCCCTGGCTCTAGAACACTCCTGACCCTAGCTCTAGAACACTCCTGGCCCTGGCTCTAGAACACTCCTGGCCCTAGCTCTAGAACACTCCTGGCCCTAGCTCTAGAACACTCCTGACCCTGGCTCTAGAACACTCCTGGCCCTGGCTCTAGAACACTCCTGGCCCTAGCTCTAGAACACTCCTGGCCCTGGCTCTAGAACACTCCTGGCCCTAGCTCTAGAACACTCCTGGCCCTAGCTCTAGAACACTCCTGGCCCTGGCTCTAGAACACTCCTGGCCCTAGCTCTAGAACACTCCTGGCCCTAGCTCTAGAACACTCCTGGCCCTGGCTCTAGAACACTCCTGGCCCTGGCTCTAGAACACTCCTGGCCCTCGCTCTAGAACACTCCTGGCCCTGGCTCTAGAACACTCCTGGCCCTGGCTCTAGAACACTCCTGGCCCTGGCTCTAGAACACTCCTGGCCCTAGCTCTAGAACACTCCTGGCCCTAGCTCTAGAACACTCCTGGCCCTGGCTCTAGAACACTCCTGGCCCTAGCTCTAGATCACTCCTGTCCCTGGCTTTAGAACACTCCTGACCCTGGCTCTAGATCACTCCTGGCCCTAGCTCTAGAACACTCCTGGCCCTGGCTCTAGAACACTCCTGGCCCTAGCTCTAGAACACTCCTGGCCCTAGCTCTAGAACACTCCTGGCCCTAGCTCTAGAACACTCCTGGCCCTAGCTCTAGAACACTCCTGGCCCTAGCTCTAGAACACTCCTGGCCCTAGCTCTAGAACACTCCTGGCCCTAGCTCTAGAACACTCCTGGCCCTGGCTCTAGAACACTCCTGGCCCTAGCTCTAGAACACTCCTGGCCCTGGCTCTAGAACACTCCTGGCCCTGGCTCTAGAACACTCCTGGCCCTAGCTCTAGAACACTCCTGGCCCTGGCTCTAGAACACTCCTGGCCCTAGCTCTAGAACACTCCTGGCCCTGGCTCTAGAACACTCCTGGCCCTGGCTCTAGAACACTCCTGGCCCTGGCTCTAGAACACTCCTGACCCTGGCTCTAGAACACTCCTGGCCCTGGCTCTAGAACACTCCTGGCCCTAGCTCTAGAACACTCCTGGCCCTAGCTCTAGAACACTCCTGGCCCTAGCTCTAGAACACTCCTGGACCTAGCTCTAGAACACTACTGACCCTGGCTCTAGAACACTCCTGCCCTAGCTCTAGAACACTCCTGGCCCTAGCTCTAGAACACTCCTGGCCCTAGCTCTAGAACACTCCTGGCCCTAGCTCTAGAACACTCCTGGCCCTCGCTCTAGAACACTCCTGGCCCTAGCTCTAGAACACTCCTGGCCATAGCTCTAGAACACTCCTGGCACTAGCTCTAGAACACTCCTGGCCCTAGCTCTAGAACACTCCTGACCCTGGCTCTAGAACACTCCTGGCCCTGGCTCTAGAACACTCCTGGCCCTAGTTCTAGAACACTCCTGGCCCTGGCTCTAGAACACTCCTGGCCCTAGCTCTAGAACACTCCTGGCCCTAGCTCTAGCACACTCCTGGCCCTGGCTCTAGAACACTCCTGGCCCTGGCTCTAGAACACTCCTGGCCATGGCTCTAGAACACTCCTGGCCATGGCTCTAGAACACTCCTGGCCCTAGCTCTAGAACACTCCTGGCCCTAGCTCTAGAACACTCCTGGCCCTAGCTCTAGAACACTCCTGGCCCTGGCTCTAGAACACTCCTGGCCCTGGCTCTAGAACACTCCTGGCCCTAGCTCTAGAACACTCCTGGCCCTAGCTCTAGAACACTCCTGACCCTAGCTCTAGAACACTCCTGGCCCCACATGTAGCTCTAGAACACTCCTGGACCTAACTCTAGAACACTCCTGGACCTAACTCTAGAACACTCCTGGCCCTAGCTCTAGAACACTCCTGGCCCTAGCTCTAGAACACTCCTGGCCCTGGCTCTAGAACACTCCTGACCCTAGCTCTAGAACACTCCTGGCCCTGGCTCTAGAACACTCCTGGCCCTAGCTCTAGAACACTCCTGGCCCTAGCTCTAGAACACTCCTGACCCTGGCTCTAGAACACTCCTGGCCCTGGCTCTAGAACACTCCTGGCCCTAGCTCTAGAACACTCCTGGCCCTGGCTCTAGAACACTCCTGGCCCTAGCTCTAGAACACTCCTGGCCCTAGCTCTAGAACACTCCTGGCCCTGGCTCTAGAACACTCCTGGCCCTAGCTCTAGAACACTCCTGGCCCTAGCTCTAGAACACTCCTGGCCCTGGCTCTAGAACACTCCTGGCCCTGGCTCTAGAACACTCCTGGCCCTCGCTCTAGAACACTCCTGGCCCTGGCTCTAGAACACTCCTGGCCCTGGCTCTAGAACACTCCTGGCCCTGGCTCTAGAACACTCCTGGCCCTAGCTCTAGAACACTCCTGGCCCTAGCTCTAGAACACTCCTGGCCCTGGCTCTAGAACACTCCTGGCCCTAGCTCTAGATCACTCCTGTCCCTGGCTCTAGAACACTCCTGACCCTGGCTCTAGATCACTCCTGGCCCTAGCTCTAGAACACTCCTGGCCCTGGCTCTAGAACACTCCTGGCCCTAGCTCTAGAACACTCCTGGCCCTAGCTCTAGAACACTCCTGGCCCTAGCTCTAGAACACTCCTGGCCCTAGCTCTAGAACACTCCTGGCCCTAGCTCTAGAACACTCCTGGCCCTAGCTCTAGAACACTCCTGGCCCTAGCTCTAGAACACTCCTGGCCCTGGCTCTAGAACACTCCTGGCCCTAGCTCTAGAACACTCCTGGCCCTGGCTCTAGAACACTCCTGGCCCTGGCTCTAGAACACTCCTGGCCCTAGCTCTAGAACACTCCTGGCCCTGGCTCTAGAACACTCCTGGCCCTAGCTCTAGAACACTCCTGGCCCTGGCTCTAGAACACTCCTGGCCCTGGCTCTAGAACACTCCTGGCCCTGGCTCTAGAACACTCCTGACCCTGGCTCTAGAACACTCCTGGCCCTGGCTCTAGAACACTCCTGGCCCTAGCTCTAGAACACTCCTGGCCCTAGCTCTAGAACACTCCTGGCCCTAGCTCTAGAACACTCCTGGACCTAGCTCTAGAACACTACTGACCCTGGCTCTAGAACACTCCTGCCCTAGCTCTAGAACACTCCTGGCCCTAGCTCTAGAACACTCCTGGCCCTGGCTCTAGAACACTCCTGGCCCTGGCTCTAGAACACTCCTGGCCCTAGCTCTAGAACACTCCTGGCCCTGGCTCTAGAACACTCCTGGCCCTAGCTCTAGAACACTCCTGGCCCTGGCTCTAGAACACTCCTGGCCCTAGCTCTAGAACACTCCTGGCCCTGGCTCTAGAACACTCCTGGCCCTAGCTCTAGAACAAATTGTGCCAGCACAGGACATCCAAACAACAACACAACAAACCTCCGGCACTATTACACATAGCTATGAATACGATTAGGTCCTATATGTATTCAAAACCAACAGTGCAATCATACACATGGTTAAAAGTCAGGTGACTAGCCATGGTGATTTCCAAACATCACGATGTGTGTGTGTGTGTGTGTGTGTGTGTGTGTACCCTCCAAGGAGATCAGCACTATCCGTCTGCTGGCTCATGTTCATCACCACCAACTTAGCACCTGCACACACCAGAAAACACACACACACACAAACAGACACAATGCAATGCCAAGGGGTCAACCAGAGCAGCATACCACACACACACACACACCAGCAAGTTGTGCCAGGTAGCTAACAGTGGCCGTCTTCCCTACTCCTGTCTCGCCCACCAACAGCACCGGCTCATTCCTAGCAACGCACACACACACCATCTCCAGCAACGCCAGAGAGCTTCGGGTGTGAGCAAACAACCTGGGGAAAGAGGGGGAAACCCATAATAAGAGCTCACATGATAGAGGGGGCACAAGCTCATGTGATAGGTGTGGCACCATAGTAAAGCTTGTGTGATAGGTGTGGCACCATAGTAAAGCTTGTGTGATAGGTCGGGCACCATAGTAAAGCTTGTGTGATAGGTGGGGCACCATAGTAAAGCTTGTGTGATAGGTGAGGCACCATAGTAAAGCTTGTGTGATAGGTGAGGCACCATAGTAAAGCTTGTGTGATAGGTCGGGCACCATAGTAAAGCTTGTGTGATAGGTGTGGCACCATAGTAAAGCTTGTGTGATAGGTGGGGCACCATAGTAAAGCTTGTGTGATAGAGGGGGCACCATAGTAAAGCTTGTGTGATAGGTGAGGCACCATAGTAAAGCTTGTGTGATAGGTGTGGCACCATAGTAAAGCTTGTGTGATAGGTGGGGCACCATAGTAAAGCTTGTGTGATAGAGGGGGCACCATAGTAAAGCTTGTGTGATAGGTGAGGCACCATAGTAAAGCTTGTGTGATAGGTGGGGCACCATAGTAAAGCTTGTGTGATAGAGGGGGCACCATAGTAAAGCTCATGTGATAGGTGAGGCACCATAGTAAAGCTCATGTGATAGGTGTGGCACCATAGTAAAGCTTGTGTGATAGGTGAGGCGCACCAGCGTGTGTGATAGGTGGGTCTCCATAGTAAAGCTTGTGTGATAGGTGGAGCACCATAGTAAAGCTCATGTGATAGGTGGGGCACCATAGTAAAGCTTGTGTGATAGGTGAGGCACCATAGTAAAGTTTGTGTGATAGAGGGGGCACCATAGTAAAGCTTGTGTGATAGAGGGGGCACCATAGTAAAGCTTGTGTGTTAGGTGGGGCACCATAGTAAAGCTTGTGTGATAGGTGAGGCACCATAGTAAAGCTTGTGTGATAGGTGAGGCACCATAGTAAAGCTCATGTGATAGGTGGGGCACCATAGTAAAGCTCATGTGATAGGTGGGTCTCCATAGTAAAGCTTGTGTGATAGGTGGGGCACCATAGTAAAGCTCATGTGATAGGTGGGGCACCATAGTAAAGCTCGTGTGATAGGTGGGGGACCATAGTAAAGCTTGTGTGATAGGTGAGGCACCATAGTAAAGCTCATGTGATAGGTGGGGCACCATAGTAAAGCTTGTGTGATAGGTGAGGCACCATAGTAAAGCTCATGTGATAGGTGGGGCACCATAGTAAAGCTTGTGTGCTAGGTGGGGCACCATAGTAAAGCTCATGTGATAGGTGGGGCACCATAGTAAAGCTTGTGTGATAGGTGAGGCACCATAGTAAAGCTTGTGTGATAGGTGAGGCACCATAGTAAAGCTTGTGTGATAGGTGAGGCACCATAGTAAAGCTTGTGTGTTAGGTGGGGCACCATAGTAAAGCTTGTGTGATAGGTGGGGCACCATAGTAAAGCTCATGTGATAGGTGGGGCACCATAGTAAAGCTCATGTGATAGGTGGGGCACCATAGTAAAGCTTGTGTGATAGAGGGGGCACCATAGTAAAGCTCATGTGATAGGTGGGGCACCATAGTAAAGCTTGTGTGATAGGTGAGGCACCATAGTAAAGCTTGTGTGATAGGTGAGGCACCATAGTAAAGCTTGTGTGTTAGGTGGGGCACCATAGTAAAGCTTGTGTGATAGGTGAGGCACCATAGTAAAGCTTGTGTGATAGGTGAGGCACCATAGTAAAGCTTGTGTGTTAGGTGAGGCACCATAGTAAAGCTTGTGTGATAGGTGAGGCACCATAGTAAAGCTTGTGTGATAGGTGAGGCACCATAGTAAAGCTTGTGTGTTAGGTGAGGCACACATAGTAAAGCTTGTGTGTTAGGTGGGGCACCATAGTAAAGCTTGTGTGATAGGTGAGGCACCATAGTAAAGCTTGTGTGTTAGGTGGGGCACCATAGTAAAGCTTGTGTGATACAGTAGGTGGGGCACCATAGTAAAGCTCATGTGATAGGTGGGGCACCATAGTAAAGCTTGTGTGATAGAGGGGGCACCATAGTAAAGCTCATGTGATAGGTGGGGCACCATAGTAAAGCTTGTGTGATAGGTGAGGCACCATAGTAAAGCTTGTGTGATAGGTGGGGCACCATAGTAAAGCTTGTGTGTTAGGTGAGGCACCATAGTAAAGCTTGTGTGATAGGTGAGGCACCATAGTAAAGCTTGTGTGTTAGGTGAGGCACCATAGTAAAGCTTGTGTGTTAGGTGGGGCCCCATAGTAAAGCTTGTGTGATAGGTGAGGCACCATAGTAAAGCTTGTGTGATAGGTGAGGCACCATAGTAAAGCTTGTGTGTTAGGTGAGGCACCATAGTAAAGCTTGTGTGTTAGGTGGGGCACCATAGTAAAGCTTGTGTGATAGGTGAGGCACCATAGTAAAGCTTGTGTGATAGGTGAGGCACCATAGTAAAGCTTGTGTGTTAGGTGGGGCACCATAGTAAAGCTTGTGTGATAGGTGAGGCACCATAGTAAAGCTTGTGTGTTAGGTGGGGCACCATAGTAAAGCTTGTGTGATACAGTAGGTGGGGCACCATGATAAGGCTCATGTGATAGAGGAGGCACCATGATAAGGCTCATATGATAGAGGAGGCACCATGATAAAGGTCATGTGATAGAGGGGGCACCATATTATGTAGTAAAGTAGGTGATTAACAAAAAGCAGGTTTTTAATAGAGATACCTGCTTAATGACCAATAAGACTAATTCCCACGAGCCTCACAACAACTAGTTAGACAAAACCACACCCTCTCTCAGTCCCTCAAGTCATACTCCTAAAGACTCGCCTGTTCAACATGCACTCAGCCATTAGGAAGATACACAGAGAAGTCAGCCATAGCACTGGTGCATCATCACTAACATGCCCCCATTCAAGGAAGGCATCCAGTGACATGGGTCGACCAGAAGCTAGCCACATATACTTGAAGCCAGCTGAGGGGGGACCTGGACAGGTATGTCCTGCCTATTGTAGCCACCGGGGGACCTGGACAGGTATGTCCTGCCTATTGTAGCCACCGGGGGTCCTGGACAGGTATGCCCTGCCTATTGTAGCCACCGGGGGACCTGGACAGGTATGTCTTGCCTATTGTAGCCAGCGGGGGACCTGGACAGATATGCCCTGTCTATAGAGACCACATACTTGGAGCTGCAGCCAGCGGGGGACCTGGACAGGTATGTCCTGCCTATAGAGACCACAGAAGGGGACAACTGGACTGCGGGCTTGTGGCTGGTGCAAAGATACTCCACCTAGTAGTGAGAGAGAAAGGGATGTAATGGGAAGAGAGGTTAAGGAGTGCAGCAGTCATTCAGCTCACTCAAGGTTCAGTACCTTCTCTCGGGAAAGACCTCCGCAGAGATGGGCTAGTTGGGAGGCTAGGTCGATCTTGTCCGGCAGTTGCAAGTGGCCACAGAGACAGTCTATTATCTGATGTGTAGGAGGGTTGGTGTGGTATGTGCGGTGTGTGTGTATAGTGTGGTATGTTTGTGTATATTGTGCGTGTCGTTAGGTGACAAGTGTGGTATGTGATTAGGTGATAAGTGTGTGTATGTGGTGCAAGATGTACCAGGTGTGTGGTGCGTGTGTGCAGTGTGTGTGCAGTGTGTGGTGTGTGCGTATTGTATGGTATGTGTAGTGTGTGGTGTGTGTGTGTGTAGTGTGAAGATTCTCAAGCAAGAAAGAAATATGAGGCCATCACCACTAGGCAAGAACACCACACACACACACACACACACCTCCAGCATGAAATCCGTGATGGAAGTGATCTTGCCGTCATAGACCTGAGGAGCAACCCTGTCACAGAGCCTCAGCAGCTTCCTGTATAGAAGGTCACATTGTCATGACAACCAATACCACCTGCCTACATGCACCGGCGTGAAGTCATACATAAGCCACACCCACCTCATGTGAATCTTCATGGAAGAGCACGTCTCCACCAAACGCTCGATGAGTAATGCCAGATTGGTGTACTTGGAGTTGATAATCTGCAAGTGTAGAGAGAGAGGAGTCTAGTAGTTTGGTCACTTATTTTTATAATGGCATAAGAAGCAACAACGATGTTTATATATCAGCTTCTTGGTCCACCCCGCCTCTCCCCCCCCCCCCCCCCCCCCCACACACACACACACACCCTGCCCCAAGCAACACTCAAGCATGCCTCAGATCCTTCGGCAGACTGGAAGCTAAAAAATATGTCTAAAGACGCGACCCCTCGATGACCTTGTATGTATCCACTTTCCTTTGCTGCTTTAAAATTGCCTGCAATAGTTCAGTTCTTTACAACTTTACTCTCAGAGGACTCCAAATTGTCGAATGCATCGCATACACAACCCCATTTCTCTATTCAGCTTTAAAAAACATCCATCAGTTGGTAAGGATCGTCGTTGTAATAACCTCTTCTTGTGCAGACATTCGTCGGTTGGTAAAGATCGTTGGCACAATAAACACTTCTTGTGCAAACATACACCCGTTGGTAATGATTGGAGTCACGAAGCAGCTGCATGTTTTCTCTACGAATGAAGTCATCAAGCAGAAGTTATACTCATGACAATCACATACCTTCAACAAAACCAGTGAACTACTTATGAGGCAGCTCTGAACGCATGGGTTGTGTGTCAACTCTGAATGCATGGGCTGTGTCAACTTCACTTAACAAACATGCCAAATCATGACATCTTTGATTAGCTAGCTCTGATGTTACACTGAGTAACTTCTTGTTGGTTGACTATAAAAAAAGAGAATATTGGGAGGTGCTACTGCCCTCCCTGTTATTTGATGTGGCCATATTTTAAAATGGCAGTTTAAAAAAAAAGTTTGTCTCAGTTAAAACTCACTTTGGCAGCTTCATATTAATATCATAACCTTATATGGCAATGATTCCTTATGTAGCAGGGATGAGTGTGAAGACATCAGGAGGGTCTGTAGGAAGTTCAACATCAAAGTCATTTTCAGATCGGGAAGAACTCAGGACACAACTGAGCAGAGTGGAGGATGTTTTACCAGCTAATATGCACTCATGGTGTTGTGTACCGCATCCCTTGTAGCTGTGGGAAGTACTACATAGGGGAGACTATCAGAAGACTGGAGACCAGAGTGAAAGAACATCAAGATGCCTGTAGAAAGTGTACTAAAGAGAAGTCTGCAATTGCTGAACATGCATGTGATAATGGACATCGCATTTTGTGGGAGGAAGCCACCATCTTGCCTGGCTGCTGGGAAGTCACTCAAGAGCCTGAACTTGAAGCCACGACAACCATAATTATTCTTATTTTATCATATTATTTTATCATATTTATTTATTTTGAATATTTTTTACTACTACTACTACTACTACTACTACTACTACTACTACTACTACTACTATTATTATTATGATTATGATTATCTTCAAATACCATACCATATGGTGTGACTGACTATTGATATTGGAAATCGATGATGTTTATTGGGCTTCTTTGATAGCATAAAATACAGCCTATATGAATTATATTACTGCCTCAAATTTACACACAACGCTTTGTTTGGCAACGCCACTTCATTAACTTGACGATGCCAGAAATATATTTGCTATCAACGTGGGAAGACATACGAACAATGCCACAGATCAAAGGTCCACCGCTAAATCCATCTGTGGATGATGCCTCTCAAAGACTTCTTGCTGCCTGGCTTCAAGAATATTGCCTATTTGCACCCTGTTGACATTTACTTGACGATGCCAAGGAGGAAGATAAAATAATTCCAGCATATTTTTATGCTTTTCTACAGAAGTCCTTTACCTTCTTGATATTGCCAGTGTAACAATAAGTATTATTTATTATTTATTATTATTAATATATATATATATATATATATATATATATATATAATATCCCATGCTTATTTGCCAGTGTAATTTGTTTGCCAATTTGTTTGCCAATGTAACAATAAGAATATATATATATATTATTTATTTATTTAGTATTATTAATATATATATAATATTCCATGCTTATTTGCCACTTATTTGTTATTTGCCAGTGTAACAATAAGAATATATATAATTATATATATATATAATTTATTATTTATTTATTATTATTATTTTATTATTTGTTTGTTTCCCCACCTCTGGTTCACATGCTGGACACATGTGGTTTGCATCACGTGGTGGATATATAGCTACCCGTACATAACAAGCTCACGCGAGTCTTAGCATCTCGTTACTCCTGATGAAGGCTGAAGCATTTGGTTGAAACGTAAAATGATTATTGAGAAGATTAGTGTAATCATAACCCGTGTCTTCAGCCGATTTTGACAACCAAAAAAATTGAGCATGCCTTGGATCCTTCATGAAGGCAGTAAAGAGGCATCCCCCAAAAGTTTAAACCGAGAAACTTTCATTTTCTACATCTTATGTTGGTCCACTTTCTCTCCCAACAAAACATAACTTGCGTACAATATGTCCGTGTCATAATTTTAGTACACCACAAGATTACAAACTGTCCAATGCATTGCAAGTACTAATCTGTTTCTTGATCCAGCACCGAATCCATCCCTCTACCCTCACAGAACAGGTGTTGATGGGTAAAGGGTCGTTGATTTTAATTTTCTTGTTGTCACAAGGGACTTGGAGAAAGACATAGATTTAACATGTCAATTTCAATTTATGATGATGCAGGTGTCTCTGTATGTATGTATGAATACATAGGCACGGGTATCTACTCGAGCAATAAATAGACACAGAGTAATTGAAGGAGTGGTGAGGGCAGCACAGGCCAAACTGCCAGGCTCATTGCACCAGCTCTCATAATATTTAAGATAAAGGGGTTAAACTCTAATAGCGTGGAAGATGAAGGGTTGAACACTCTAATAGTGTGGAAGATGAAGGGTTGAACACTCTAATAGTGTGGAAGATGAAGGGGTGAACATTCTAATAGTGTGGAAGATGAAGGGTTGAACACTCTAATAGTGTGGAAGATGAAGGGTTGAACATTCTAATAGTGTGGAAGATGAAGGGTTGAACACTCTAATAGTGTGGAAGATGAAGGGATGAACACTCTAATAGTGTGGAAGATGAAGGGTTGAACACTCTAATAGAGTGGAAGATGAAGGGTTGAACACTCTAATAGTGTGGAAGATGAAGGGCTGAACACTCTAATAGTGTGGAAGATGAAGGGTTGAACACTCTAATAGTGTGGAAGATGAAGGGTTGAACACTCTAATAGTGTGGAAGATGAAGGGTTGAACACTCTAATAGAGTGGAAGATGAAGGGATGAACACTCTAATAGTGTGGAAGATGAAGGGCTGAACACTCTAATAGTGTGGAAGATGAAGGGTTGAACACTGTAATGGAGTGGAAGATGAAGGGTTGAACATTCTAATAGTGTGGAAGATGAATGGATGAACACTCTAATAGTGTGGCAGATGAAGGGTTGAACACTCTAATAGTGTGGAAGATGAAGGGCTGAACATTCTAATAGTGTGGAAGATGAATGGATGAACACTCTAATAGTGTGGCAGATGAAGGGTTGAACACTCTAATAGTGTGGAAGATGAAGGGATGAACACTCTAATAGTGTGGAAGATGAAGGGTTGAACACTCTAATAGTGTGGAAGATGAAGGGATGAACACTCTAATAGTGTGGAAGATGAAGGGTTGAACACTCTAATAGTGTGGAAGATGAAGGGTTGAACACTCTAATAGTGTGGAAGATGAAGGGTTGAACACTCTAATAGTGTGGAAGATGAAGGGTTGAACACTCTAATAGTGTGTAAGATGAAGGGATGAACACTCTAATAGTGTGGAAGATGAAGGGTTGAACACTCTAATAGTGTGGAAGATGAAGGGTTGAACACTCTAATAGTGTGGAAGATGAAGGGTTGAACACTCTAATAGTGTGGAAGATGAAGGGATGAACACTCTAATAGTGTGGAAGATGAAGGGTTGAACACTCTAATAGTGTGTAAGATGAAGGGATGAACACTCTAATAGTGTGGAAGATGAAGGGTTGAACACTCTAATAGTGTGGAAGATGAAGGGTTGAACACTCTAATAGTGTGGAAGATGAAGGGTTGAACACTCTAATAGTGTGGAAGATGAAGGGATGAACACTCTAATAGTGTGGAAGATGAAGGGATGAACACTCTAATAGAGTGGAAGATGAAGGGTTGAACACTCTAATAGTGTGGAAGATGAAGGGATGAACACTCTAATAGTGTGGAAGATGAAGGGATGAACACTCTAATAGTGTGGAAGATGAAGGGATGAACACTCTAATAGAGTGGAAGATGAAGGGTTGAACACTCTAATAGTGTGGAAGATGAAGGGATGAACACTCTAATAGAGTGGAAGATGAAGGGTTGAACACTCTAATAGAGTGGAAGATGAAGGGTTGAACACTCTAATAGTGTGGAAGATGAAGGGTTGAACACTGTAATGGAGTGGAAGATGAAGGGTTGAACATTCTAATAGTGTGGAAGATGAATGGATGAACACTCTAATAGTGTGGCAGATGAAGGGTTGAACACTCTAATAGTGTGGAAGATGAAGGGCTGAACATTCTAATAGTGTGGAAGATGAATGGATGAACACTCTAATAGTGTGGCAGATGAAGGGTTGAACACTCTAATAGTGTGGAAGATGAAGGGATGAACACTCTAATAGAGTGGAAGATGAAGGGTTGAACACTCTAATAGTGTGGAAGATGAAGGGATGAACACTCTAATAGTGTGGAAGATGAAGGGTTGAACACTCTAATAGTGTGGAAGATGAAGGGTTGAACACTCTAATAGTGTGGAAGATGAAGGGTTGAACACTCTAATAGTGTGGAAGATGAAGGGTTGAACACTCTAATAGAGTGGAAGATGAAGGGTTGAACACTAATAGTGTGGAAGATGAAGGGTTGAACACTCTAATAGTGTGGAAGATGAAGGGTTGAACACTCTAATAGTGTGGAAGATGAAGGGTTGAACACTCTAATAGAGTGGAAGATGAAGGGTTGAACACTAATAGTGTGGAAGATGAAGGGTTGAACACTCTAATAGTGTGGAAGATGAAGGGTTGAACACTCTAATAGTGTGGAAGATGAAGGGTTGAACACTCTAATAGAGTGGAAGATGAAGGGTTGAACACTAATAGTGTGGAAGATGAAGGGTTGAACACTCTAATAGTGTGGAAGATGAAGGGATGAACACTCTAATAGTGTGGAAGATGAAGGGTTGAACACTCTAATAGTGTGGAAGATGAAGGGATGAACACTCTAATAGTGTGGAAGATGAAGGGTTGAAGACTAATAGTGTGGAAGATGAAGGGTTGAACACTCTAATAGTGTGGAAGATGAAGGGTTGAACACTCTAATAGTGTGGAAGATGAAGGGTTGAACACTCTAATAGTGTGGAAGATGAAGGGTTGAACACTCTAATAGTGTGGAAGATGAAGGGTTGAACATTCTAATAGTGTGGAAGATGAAGGGTTGAACACTCTAATAGTGTGGAAGATGAAGGGTTGAACACTCTAATAGAGTGGAAGATGAAGGGTTGAACACTAATAGTGTGGAAGATGAAGGGTTGAACACTCTAATAGTGTGGAAGATGAAGGGATCAACACTCTAATAGTGTGGAAGATGAAGGGTTGAACACTCTAATAGTGTGGAAGATGAAGGGTTGAACACTCTAATAGTGTGGAAGATGAAGGGTTGAACACTAATAGTGTGGAAGATGAAGGGTTGAACACTCTAATAGTGTGGAAGATGAAGGGTTGAACACTCTAATAGTGTGGAAGATGAAGGGTTGAACACTCTAATAGAGTGGAAGATGAAGGGTTGAACACTAATAGTGTGGAAGATGAAGGGTTGAACACTCTAATAGTGTGGAAGATGAAGGGATCAACACTCTAATAGTGTGGAAGATGAAGGGTTGAACACTCTAATAGTGTGGAAGATGAAGGGTTGAACACTCTAATAGTGTGGAAGATGAAGGGTTGAACACTCTAATAGTGTGGAAGATGAAGGGTTGAACACTCTAATAGAGTGGAAGATGAAGGGTTGAACACTAATAGTGTGGAAGATGAAGGGTTGAACACTCTAATAGTGTGGAAGATGAAGGGTTGAACACTCTAATAGTGTGGAAGATGAAGGGTTGAACACTCTAATAGAGTGGAAGATGAAGGGTTGAACACTAATAGTGTGGAAGATGAAGGGTTGAACACTCTAATAGAGTGGAAGATGAAGGGATGAACACTCTAATAGTGTGGAAGATGAAGGGCTGAACACTCTAATAGTGTGGAAGATGAAGGGTTGAACACTCTAATAGTGTGGAAGATGAAGGGTTGAACACACTAATAGTGTGGAAGATGAAGGGTTGAACACTAATAGTGTGGAAGATGAAGGGTTGAACACTCTAATAGTGTGGAAGATGAAGGGCTGAACACTCTAATAGTGTGGAAGATGAAGGGATGAACACTCTAATAGTGTGGAAGATGAAGGGTTGAACACTCTAATAGTGTGGAAGATGAAGGGTTGAACACTCTAATAGTGTGTAAGATGAAGGGTTGAGCATTCTAATAGTGTGGAAGATGAAGGGTTGAACACTCTAATAGTGTGGAAGATGAAGGGTTGAGCATTCTAATAGTGTGGAAGATGAAGGGTTGAACACTCTAATAGTGTGGAAGATGAAGGGTTGAACACTCTAATAGTGTGGAAGATGAAGGGTTGAACACTCTAATAGTGTGGAAGATGAAGGGTTGAACACTCTAATAGTGTGGAAGATGAAGGGTTGAACACTCTAATAGTGTGGAAGATGAAGGGTTGAACACTCTAGTAGAGTGGAAGATGAAGGGTTGAACACTCTAATAGTGTGGAAGATGAAGGGATGAACACTCTAATAGTGTGGAAGATGAAGGGTTGAACACTCTAATAGTGTGGAAGATGAAGGGTTGAACACTCTAATAGTGTGGAAGATGAAGGGTTGAACACTCTAATAGTGTGGAAGATGAAGGGTTGAACACACTAATAGTGTGGAAGATGAAGGGTTGAACACTCTAGTAGAGTGGAAGATGAAGGGCTGAACACTCTAATAGTGTGGAAGATGAAGGGTTGAACACTCTAATAGTGTGGAAGATGAATGGATGAACACTCTAATAGTGTGGAAGATGAAGGGTTGAACACTCTAATAGTGTAGAAGATGAAGGGTTGAACACTCTAATAGTGTGGAAGATGAAGGGATGAACACTCTAATAGAGTGGAAGATGAAGGGTTGAACACTCTAATAGTGTGGAAGATGAAGGGTTGAACACTGTAATGGAGTGGAAGATGAAGGGTTGAACATTCTAATAGTGTGGAAGATGAATGGATGAACACTCTAATAGTGTGGCAGATGAATGGATGAACACTCTAATAGTGTGGAAGATGAAGGGCTGAACATTCTAATAGTGTGGAAGATGAATGGATGAACACTCTAATAGTGTGGCAGATGAAGGGTTGAACACTCTAATAGTGTGGAAGATGAAGGGATGAACACTCTAATAGTGTGGAAGATGAAGGGTTGAACACTCTAATAGTGTGGAAGATGAAGGGATGAACACTCTAATAGTGTGGAAGATGAAGGGTTGAACACTCTAATAGAGTGGAAGATGAAGGGTTGAACACTAATAGTGTGGAAGATGAAGGGTTGAACACTCTAATAGAGTGGAAGATGAAGGGATGAACACTCTAATAGTGTGGAAGATGAAGGGTTGAACACTCTAATAGTGTGGAAGATGAAGGGTTGAACACTCTAATAGTGTGGAAGATGAAGGGTTGAACACTCTAATAGTGTGGAAGATGAAGGGTTGAACACTCTAATAGTGTGGAAGATGAAGGGTTGAACACTCTAATAGTGTGGAAGATGAAGGGATGAACACTCTAATAGTGTGGAAGATGAAGGGTTGAACACTCTAATAGTGTGGAAGATGAAGGGTTGAACACTCTAATAGTGTGGAAGATGAAGGGTTGAACACTCTAATAGTGTGGAAGATGAAGGGTTGAGCACTCTAATAGTGTGGAAGATGAAGGGTTGAACACTCTAATAGTGTGGAAGATGAAGGGTTGAACACTCTAATAGTGTGGAAGATGAAGGGTTGAACACTCTAATAGTGTGGAAGATGAAGGGATGAACACTCTAATAGTGTGGAAGATGAAGGGATGAACACTCTAATAGTGTGGAAGATGAAGGGTTGAACACTCTAATAGTGTGGAAGATGAAGGGCTGAACACTCTAATAGTGTGGAAGATGAAGGGCTGAACACTCTAATAGTGTGGAAGATGAAGGGTTGAACACTCTAATAGTGTGGAAGATGAAGGGTTGAACATTCTAATAGTGTGGAAGATGAAGGGTTGAACACTCTAATAGTGTGGAAGATGAAGGGTTGAACACTCTAATAGTGTGGAAGATGAAGGGTTGAACACTCTAATAGTGTGGAAGATGAAGGGTTGAACACTCTAATAGTGTGGAAGATGAAGGGTTGAACACTCTAATAGTGTGGAAGATGAAGGGTTGAACACTCTAATAGTGTGGAAGATGAAGGGTTGAACACTCTAATAGTGTGGAAGATGAAGGGTTGAACACTCTAATAGAGTGGAAGATGAAGGGTTGAACACACTAATAGTGTGGAAGATGAAGGGTTGAACACTCTAATAGTGTGGAAGATGAAGGGTTGAACACTCTAATAGTGTGGAAGATGAAGGGATGAACACTCTAATAGTGTGGAAGATGAAAGGTTGAACACTCTAATAGTGTGGAAGATGAAGGGTTGAACACTCTAATAGTGTGGAAGATGAAGGGTTGAACACTCTAATAGTGTGGAAGATGAAGGGTTGAACACTCTAATAGTGTGGAAGATGAAGGGCTGAACACTCTAATAGTGTGGAAGATGAAGGGTTGAACACTCTAATAGTGTGGAAGATGAAGGGTTGAACACTCTAATAGAGTGGAAGATGAAGGGTTGAGCACTCTAATAGTGTGGAAGATGAAGGGATGAACACTCTAATAGTGTGGAAGATGAAGGGTTGAACACTCTAATAGTGTGGAAGATGAAGGGTTGAACACTCTAATAGAGTGGAAGATGAAGGGTTGAACACTCTAATAGTGTGGAAGATGAAGGGTTGAACACTCTAATAGTGTGGAAGATGAAGGGCTGAACACTCTAATAGAGTGGAAGATGAAGGGTTGAACACTCTAATAGTGTGGAAGATGAAGGGTTGAACACTCTAATAGTGTGGAAGATGAAGGGTTGAACACTCTAATAGTGTGGAAGATGAAGGGCTGAACACTCTAATAGAGTGGAAGATGAAGGGTTGAACACTCTAATAGTGTGGAAGATGAAGGGTTGAACACTCTAATAGTGTGGAAGATGAAGGGTTGAACACTCTAATAGTGTGGAAGATGAAGGGATGAACACTCTAATAGTGTGGCAGATGAAGGGTTGAACACTCTAATAGTGTGGAAGATGAAGGGTTGAACACTCTAATAGTGTGGAAGATGAAGGGTTGAACACTCTAATAGTGTGGAAGATGAAGGGCTGAACACTCTAATAGTGTGGAAGATGAAGGGTTGAACACTCTAATAGTGTGGAAGATGAAGGGTTGAACACTCTAATAGTGTGGAAGATGAAGGGTTGAACACTCTAATAGTGTGGAAGATGAAGGGCTGAACACTCTAATAGTGTGGAAGATGAAGGGCTGAACACTCTAATAGTGTGGAAGATGAACACTCTAATAGTGTGGAAGATGAAGGGTTGAACACTCTAATAGAGTGGAAGATGAAGGGCTGAACACTCTAATAGTGTGGAAGATGAAGGGTTGAACACTCTAATAGTGTGGAAGATGAAGGGCTGAACACTCTAATAGTGTGGAAGATGAAGGGTTGAACACTCTAATAGTGTGGAAGATGAAGGGCTGAACACTCTAATAGTGTGGAAGATGAAGGGCTGAACACTCTAATAGAGTGGAAGATGAAGGGTTGAACACTCTAATAGTGTGGAAGATGAAGGGTTGAACACTCTAATAGTGTGGAAGATGAAGGGTTGAACACTCTAATAGTGTGGAAGATGAAGGGTTGAACACTCTAATAGTGTGGAAGATGAAGGGTTGAACACTCTAATAGTGTGGAAGATGAAGGGTTGAACACTCTAATAGTGTGGAAGATGAAGGGTTGAACACTCTAATAGTGTGGAAGATGAAGGGTTGAACACTCTAATAGTGTGGAAGATGAAGGGTTGAACACTAATAGTGTGGAAGATGAAGGGCTGAACACTCTAATAGTGTGGAAGATGAAGGGTTGAACACTCTAATAGTGTGGAAGATGAAGGGCTGAACACTCTAATAGTGTGGAAGATGAAGGGTTGAACACTCTAATAGTGTGGAAGATGAAGGGTTGAACACTCTAATAGTGTGGAAGATGAAAGGTTGAACACTCTAATAGTGTGGAAGATGAAGGGTTGAACACTCTAATAGTGTGGAAGATGAAGGGTTGAACACTCTAATAGTGTGGAAGATGAAGGGCTGAACACTCTAATAGTGTGGAAGATGAAGGGCTGAACACTCTAATAGTGTGGAAGATGAAGGGCTGAACACTCTAATAGTGTGGAAGATGAAGGGTTGAACACTAATAGTGTGGAAGATGAAGGGCTGAACACTCTAATAGTGTGGAAGATGAAGGGTTGAACACTCTAATAGTGTGGAAGATGAAGGGTTGAACACTCTAATAGTGTGGAAGATGAAGGGATGAACACTCTAATAGTGTGGAAGATGAAGGGTTGAACACTCTAATAGTGTGGAAGATGAAGGGTTGAACACTCTAATAGAGTGGAAGATGAAGGGCTGAACACTCTAATAGTGTGTAATATGAAGGGTTGAACACTCTAATAGTGTGGAAGATGAAGGGTTGAACACTCTAATAGTGTGGAAGATGAAGGGTTGAACACTCTAATAGTGTGGAAGATGAAGGGCTGAACACTCTAATAGTGTGGAAGATGAAGGGTTGAACACTCTAATAGTGTGGAAGATGAAGGGTTGAACATTCTAATAGTGTGGAAGATGAAGGGTTGAACACTCTAATAGAGTGGAAGATGAAGTTGAACACTCTAATAGTGTGGAAGATGAAGGGTTGAACACTCTAATAGTGTGGAAGATGAAGGGTTGAACATTCTAGTAGAGTGGAAGATGAAGGGTTGAACACTCTAATAGTGTGGCAGATGAAGTTGAACACTCTAATAGTGTGTAATAGTGTGTAAGATGAAGGGTTGAGCACTCTAATAGTGTGGAAGATGAAGGGTTGAACACTCTAATAGTGTGGCAGATGAAGTTGAACACTCTAATAGTGTGTAATAGTGTGTAAGATGAAGGGTTGAGCACTCTAATAGTGTGGAAGATGAAGGGTTGAACACTCTAATAGTGTGGAAGATGAAGGGCTGAACACTCTAATAGTGTGGAAGATGAAGGGTTGAACACTCTAATAGTGTGGAAGATGAAGGGTTGAACACTCTAATAGTGTGGAAGATGAAGGGATGAACACTCTAATAGTGTGGAAGATGAAGGGTTGAACACTCTAATAGTGTGGAAGATGAAGGGTTGAACACTCTAATGGAATGGAAGATGAAGGGTTGAACACTCTAATAGTGTGGAAGATGAAGGGTTGAACACTCTAATAGTATGGAAGATGAAGGGCTGAACACTCTAATAGTGTGGAAGATGAAGGGTTGAACACTCTAATAGTGTGGAAGATGAAGGGTTGAACACTCTAATAGTGTGGAAGATGAAGGGTTGAACACTCTAATAGAGTGGAAGATGAAGGGATGAACACTCTAATAGTGTGGAAGATGAAGGGCTGAACACTCTAATAGAGTGGAAGATGAAGGGTTGAACACTCTAATAGTGTGGAAGATGAAGGGATGAACACTCTAATAGTGTGGAAGATGAAGGGTTGAACACTCTAATAGTGTGGAAGATGAAGGGTTGAACACTCTAATAGTGTGGAAGATGAAGGGATGAACACTCTAATAGTGTGGAAGATGAAGGGTTGAACACTCTAATAGTGTGGAAGATGAAGGGTTGAACACTCTAATAGTGTGGAAGATGAAGGGTTGAGCACTCTAATAGTGTGGAAGATGAAGGGTTGAACACTCTAATAGATGAAGGGTTGAACACTCTAATAGAGTGGAAGATGAAGGGATGAACACTCTAATAGTGTGGAAGATGAAGGGTTGAACACTCTAATAGAGTGGAAGATGAAGGGTTGAACACTCTAATAGTGTGGAAGATGAAGGGATGAACACTCTAATAGTGTGGAAGATGAAGGGTTGAACACTCTAATAGTGTGGAAGATGAAGGGTTGAACACTCTAATAGTGTGGAAGATGAAGGGTTGAACACTCTAATAGTGTGGAAGATGAAGGGATGAACACTCTAATAGTGTAGAAGATGAAGGGTTGAACACTCTAATAGTGTGGAAGATGAAGGGATGAACACTCTAATAGAGTGGAAGATGAAGGGTTGAACACTCTAATAGTGTGGAAGATGAAGGGTTGAACACTCTAATAGAGTGGAAGATGAAGGGTTGAACACTCTAATAGAGTGGAAGATGAAGGGATGAACACTCTAATAGTGTGGAAGATGAAGGGATGAACACTCTAATAGTGTGGAAGATGAAGGGTTGAACACTCTAATAGTGTGGAAGATGAAGGGATGAACACTCTAATAGTGTGGAAGATGAAGGGCTGAACACTCTAATAGTGTGGAAGATGAAGGGATGAACACTCTAATAGTGTGGAAGATGAAGGGTTGAACACTCTAATAGTGTGGAAGATGAAGGGCTGAACACTCTAATAGTGTGGAAGATGAAGGGTTGAACACTCTAATAGTGTGGAAGATGAAGGGATGAACACTCTAATAGTGTGGAAGATGAAGGGTTGAGCACTCTAATAGTGTGGAAGATGAAGGGTTGAACACTCTAATAGTGTGGAAGATGAAGGGTTGAACACTCTAATAGTGTGGAAGATGAAGGGTTGAACACTCTAATAGTGTGGAAGATGAAGGGTTGAACACTCTAATAGTGTGGAAGATGAAGGGTTGAACACTCTAATAGTGTGGAAGATGAAGGGATGAACACTCTAATAGTGTGGAAGATGAAGGGTTGAACACTCTAATAGTGTGGAAGATGAAGGGCTGAACACTCTAATAGTGTGGAAGATGAAGGGTTGAACACTCTAATAGTGTGGAAGATGAAGGGTTGAACACTCTAATAGTGTGGAAGATGAAGGGTTGAACACTCTAATAGTGTGGAAGATGAAGGGTTGAACACTCTAATAGTGTGGAAGATGAAGGGTTGAACACTCTAATAGTGTGGAAGATGAAGGGTTGAACACTCTAATAGTGTGGAAGATGAAGGGTTGAACATTCTAATAGTGTGGAAGATGAAGGGCTGAACACTCTAATAGTGTGGAAGATGAAGGGTTGAACACTCTAATAGTGTGGAAGATGAAGGGTTGAACACTCTAATAGTGTGGAAGATGAAGGGATGAACACTCTAATAGTGTGGAAGATGAAGGGTTGAACACTCTAATAGTGTGGATGATGAAGGGATGAACACTCTAATAGTGTGGATGATGAAGGGTTGAACACTCTAATAGTGTGGATGATGAAGGGTTGAACACTCTAATAGTGTGGAAGATGAAGGGCTGAACACTCTAATAGTGTGGAAGATGAAGGGCTGAACACTCTAATAGTGTGGATGATGAAGGGTTGAACACTCTAATAGTGTGGATGATGAAGGGTTGAACACTCTAATAGAGTGGAAGATGAAGGGTTGAACACTCTAATAGTGTGGAAGATGAAGGGGTGAACATTCTAATAGTGTGGAAGATGAAGGGTTGAACACTCTAATAGTGTGGAAGATGAAGGGTTGAACATTCTAATAGTGTGGAAGATGAAGGGTTGAGCACTCTAATAGTGTGGAAGATGAAGGGTTGAACACTCTAATAGTGTGGAAGATGAAGGGTTGAACACTCTAATAGTGTGGAAGATGAAGGGTTGAACACTCTAATAGTGTGGAAGATGAAGGGTTGAACACTCTAATAGTGTGGAAGATGAAGGGTTGAACATTCTAATAGTGTGGAAGATGAAGGGTTGAACACTCTAATAGTGTGGAAGATGAAGGGTTGAACACTCTAATAGTGTGGAAGATGAAGGGTTGAACACTCTAATAGTGTGGAAGATGAAGGGATGAACACTCTAATAGTGTGGAAGATGAAGGGTTGAACACTCTAATAGTGTGGATGATGAAGGGATGAACACTCTAATAGTGTGGATGATGAAGGGTTGAACACTCTAATAGTGTGGATGATGAAGGGTTGAACACTCTAATAGTGTGGAAGATGAAGGGCTGAACACTCTAATAGTGTGGAAGATGAAGGGCTGAACACTCTAATAGTGTGGATGATGAAGGGTTGAACACTCTAATAGTGTGGATGATGAAGGGTTGAACACTCTAATAGAGTGGAAGATGAAGGGTTGAACACTCTAATAGTGTGGAAGATGAAGGGCTGAACACTCTAATAGTGTGGAAGATGAAGGGTTGAACACTCTAATAGTGTGGAAGATGAAGGGTTGAACACTCTAATAGTGTGGAAGATGAAGGGTTGAACACTCTAATAGAGTGGAAGATGAAGGGCTGAACACTCTATTAGTGTGGAAGATGAAGGGCTGAACACTCTAATAGTGTGGAAGATGAAGGGTTGAACACTCTAATAGTGTGGAAGATGAAGGGCTGAACACTCTAATAGTGTGGAAGATGAAGGGTTGAACACTCTAATAGAGTGGAAGATGAAGGGTTGAACACTCTAATAGTGTGGAAGATGAAGGGATGAACACTCTAATAGAGTGGAAGATGAAGGGTTGAACACTCTAATAGAGTGGAAGATGAAGGGCTGAACACTCTAATAGAGTGGAAGATGAAGGGATGAACACTCTAATAGAGTGGAAGATGAAGGGTTGAACACTCTAATAGAGTGGAAGATGAAGGGTTGAACACTCTAATAGAGTGGAAGATGAAGGGTTGAACACTCTAATAGTGTGGAAGATGAAGGGCTGAACACTCTAATGGTGTGGAAGATGAAGGGCTGAACACTCTAATGGTGTGGAAGATGAAGGGTTGAACACTCTAATAGTGTGGAAGATGAAGGGCTGAACACTCTAATAGTGTGGAAGATGAAGGGTTGAACACTCTAATAGAGTGGAAGATGAAGGGTTGAACACTCTAATAGTGTGGAAGATGAAGGGTTGAACACTCTAATAGAGTGGAAGATGAAGGGTTGAACACTCTAATAGTGTGGAAGATGAAGGGCTGAACACTCTAATAGTGTGGAAGATGAAGGGATGAACACTCTAATAGTGTGGAAGATGAAGGGATGAACACTCTAATAGTGTGGAAGATGAAGGGTTGAACACTCTAATAGTGTGGAAGATGAAGGGTTGAACACTCTAATAGTGTGGAAGATGAAGGGTTGAGCACTCTAATAGTGTGGAAGATGAAGGGCTGAACACTCTAATAGTGTGGAAGATGAAGGGTTGAACACTCTAATAGTGTGGAAGATGAAGGGTTGAACACTCTAATAGTGTGGAAGATGAAGGGTTGAACACTCTAATAGTATGGAAGATGAAGGGTTGAACACTCTAATAGTGTGGAAGATGAAGGGTTGAACACTCTAATAGTGTGGAAGATGAAGGGTTGAACACTCTAATGGTGTGGAAGATGAAGGGTTGAACACTCTAATAGTGTGGAAGATGAAGGGCTGAACACTCTAATAGTGTGGAAGATGAAGGGATGAACACTCTAATAGAGTGGAAGATGAAGGGTTGAACACTCTAATAGTGTGGAAGATGAAGGGATGAACACTCTAATAGAGTGGAAGATGAAGGGATGAACACTCTAATAGAGTGGAAGATGAAGGGTTGAACACTCTAATAGTGTGGAAGATGAAGGGATGAACACTCTAATAGAGTGGAAGATGAAGGGTTGAACACTCTAATAGAGTGGAAGATGAAGGGTTGAACACTCTAATAGAGTGGAAGATGAAGGGATGAACACTCTAATAGAGTGGAAGATGAAGGGTTGAACACTCTAATAGTGTGGAAGATGAAGGGATGAACACTCTAATAGAGTGGAAGATGAAGGGTTGAACACTCTAATAGAGTGGAAGATGAAGGGCTGAACACTCTAATAGAGTGGAAGATGAAGGGATGAACACTCTAATAGAGTGGAAGATGAAGGGTTGAACACTCTAATAGAGTGGAAGATGAAGGGTTGAACACTCTAATAGAGTGGAAGATGAAGGGTTGAACACTCTAATAGTGTGGAAGATGAAGGGTTGAACACTCTAATAGTGTGGAAGATGAAGGGCTGAACACTCTAATGGTGTGGAAGATGAAGGGCTGAACACTCTAATGGTGTGAAAGATGAAGGGTTGAACACTCTAATAGTGTGGAAGATGAAGGGTTGAACACTCTAATAGTGTGGAAGATGAAGGGTTGAACACTCTAATAGTGTGGAAGATGAAGGGTTGAACACTCTAATAGTGTGGAAGATGAAGGGTTGAACACTCTAATAGTGTGGAAGATGAAGGGTTGAACACTCTAATAGTGTGGAAGATGAAGGGTTGAACACTCTAATAGTGTGGAAGATGAAGGGATGAACACTCTAATAGTGTGGAAGATGAAGGGCTGAACACTCTAATAGTGTGGAAGATGAAGGGATGAACACTCTAATAGAGTGGAAGATGAAGGGCTGAACACTCTAATAGTGTGGAAGATGAAGGGATGAACACTCTAATAGTGTGGAAGATGAAGGGATGAACACTCTAATAGTGTGGAAGATGAAGGGTTGAACACTCTAATAGTGTGGAAGATGAAGGGTTGAACACTCTAATAGTGTGGAAGATGAAGGGTTGAACACTCTAATAGTGTGGAAGATGAAGGGTTGAACACTCTAATAGTGTGGAAGATGAAGGGTTGAACACTCTAATAGTGTGGAAGATGAAGGGTTGAACACTCTAATAGTGTGGAAGATGAAGGGCTGAACACTCTAATAGAGTGGAAGATGAAGGGATGAACACTCTAATAGTGTGGAAGATGAAGGGTTGAACACTCTAATAGTGTGGAAGATGAAGGGTTGAACACTCTAATAGTGTGGAAGATGAAGGGTTGAACACTCTAATAGTGTGGAAGATGAAGGGCTGAACACTCTAATAGTGTGGAAGATGAAGGGTTGAACACTCTAATAGTGTGGAAGATGAAGGGTTGAACACTCTAATAGAGTGGAAGATGAAGGGTTGAACACTCTAATAGTGTGGAAGATGAAGGGTTGAACACTCTAATAGTGTGGAAGATGAAGGGTTGAACACTCTAATAGTGTGGAAGATGAAGGGTTGAACACTAATAGTGTGGAAGATGAAGGGTTGAACACTCTAATAGAGTGGAAGATGAAGGGCTGAACACTCTAATAGAGTGGAAGATGAAGGGTTGAACACTCTAATAGTGTGGAAGATGAAGGGTTGAACACTCTAATAGTGTGGAAGATGAAGGGCTGAACACTCTAATAGAGTGGAAGATGAAGGGTTGAACACTCTAATAGTGTGGAAGATGAAGGGTTGAACACTCTAATAGAGTGGAAGATGAAGGGCTGAACACTCTAATAGTGTGGAAGATGAAGGGTTGAACACTCTAATAGTGTGGAAGATGAAGGGTTGAACACTCTAATAGTGTGGAAGATGAAGGGTTGAACACTCTAATAGTGTGGAAGATGAAGGGTTGAACACTTTAATAGTGTGGAAGATGAAGGGCTGAACACTCTAATAGTGTGGAAGATGAAGGGTTGAACACTCTAATAGTGTGGAAGATGAAGGGCTGAACACTCTAATAGTGTGGAAGATGAAGTGTTGAACACTAATAGTGTGGAAGATGAAGGGTTGAACACTCTAATAGTGTGGAAGATGAAGGGCTGAACACTCTAATAGAGTGGAAGATGAAGGGATGAACACTCTAATAGTGTGGAAGATGAAGGGCTGAACACTCTAATAGTGTGGAAGATGAAGGGCTGAACACTCTAATAGTGTGGAAGATGAAGGGTTGAACACTCTAATAGAGTGGAAGATGAAGGGTTGAACACTCTAATAGTGTGGAAGATGAAGGGTTGAACACTCTAATAGTGTGGAAGATGAAGGGTTGAACACTCTAATAGAGTGGAAGATGAAGGGCTGAACACTCTATTAGTGTGGAAGATGAAGGGCTGAACACTCTAATAGTGTGGAAGATGAAGGGTTGAACACTCTAATAGTGTGGAAGATGAAGGGCTGAACACTCTAATAGTGTGGAAGATGAAGGGTTGAACACTCTAATAGAGTGGAAGATGAAGGGTTGAACACTCTAATAGTGTGGAAGATGAAGGGATGAACACTCTAATAGAGTGGAAGATGAAGGGTTGAACACTCTAATAGAGTGGAAGATGAAGGGCTGAACACTCTAATAGAGTGGAAGATGAAGGGATGAACACTAATAGAGTGGAAGATGAAGGGTTGAACACTCTAATAGAGTGGAAGATGAAGGGTTGAACACTCTAATAGAGTGGAAGATGAAGGGTTGAACACTCTAATAGTGTGGAAGATGAAGGGCTGAACACTCTAATGGTGTGGAAGATGAAGGGCTGAACACTCTAATGGTGTGGAAGATGAAGGGTTGAACACTCTAATAGTGTGGAAGATGAAGGGCTGAACACTCTAATAGTGTGGAAGATGAAGGGTTGAACACTCTAATAGAGTGGAAGATGAAGGGTTGAACACTCTAATAGTGTGGAAGATGAAGGGTTGAACACTCTAATAGAGTGGAAGATGAAGGGTTGAACACTCTAATAGTGTGGAAGATGAAGGGCTGAACACTCTAATAGTGTGGAAGATGAAGGGATGAACACTCTAATAGTGTGGAAGATGAAGGGATGAACACTCTAATAGTGTGGAAGATGAAGGGTTGAACACTCTAATAGTGTAGAAGATGAAGGGTTGAACACTCTAATAGTGTGGAAGATGAAGGGTTGAGCACTCTAATAGTGTGGAAGATGAAGGGCTGAACACTCTAATAGTGTGGAAGATGAAGGGTTGAACACTCTAATAGTGTGGAAGATGAAGGGTTGAACACTCTAATAGTGTGGAAGATGAAGGGTTGAACACTCTAATAGTATGGAAGATGAAGGGTTGAACACTCTAATAGTGTGGAAGATGAAGGGTTGAACACTCTAATAGTGTGGAAGATGAAGGGTTGAACACTCTAATGGTGTGGAAGATGAAGGGTTGAACACTCTAATAGTGTGGAAGATGAAGGGCTGAACACTCTAATAGTGTGGAAGATGAAGGGATGAACACTCTAATAGAGTGGAAGATGAAGGGTTGAACACTCTAATAGAGTGGAAGATGAAGGGATGAACACTCTAATAGAGTGGAAGATGAAGGGTTGAACACTCTAATAGTGTGGAAGATGAAGGGATGAACACTCTAATAGAGTGGAAGATGAAGGGTTGAACACTCTAATAGAGTGGAAGATGAAGGGCTGAACACTCTAATAGAGTGGAAGATGAAGGGATGAACACTCTAATAGAGTGGAAGATGAAGGGTTGAACACTCTAATAGAGTGGAAGATGAAGGGTTGAACACTCTAATAGAGTGGAAGATGAAGGGTTGAACACTCTAATAGTGTGGAAGATGAAGGGTTGAACACTCTAATAGTGTGGAAGATGAAGGGCTGAACACTCTAATGGTGTGGAAGATGAAGGGCTGAACACTCTAATGGTGTGAAAGATGAAGGGTTGAACACTAATAGTGTGGAAGATGAAGGGTTGAACACTCTAATAGTGTGGAAGATGAAGGGTTGAACACTCTAATAGTGTGGAAGATGAAGGGTTGAACACTCTAATAGTGTGGAAGATGAAGGGTTGAACACTCTAATAGTGTGGAAGATGAAGGGTTGAACACTCTAATAGTGTGGAAGATGAAGGGTTGAACACTCTAATAGTGTGGAAGATGAAGGGATGAACACTCTAATAGTGTGGAAGATGAAGGGCTGAACACTCTAATAGTGTGGAAGATGAAGGGATGAACACTCTAATAGAGTGGAAGATGAAGGGCTGAACACTCTAATAGTGTGGAAGATGAAGGGATGAACACTCTAATAGTGTGGAAGATGAAGGGATGAACACTCTAATAGTGTGGAAGATGAAGGGTTGAACACTCTAATAGTGTGGAAGATGAAGGTTGAACACTCTAATAGTGTGGAAGATGAAGGGTTGAACACTCTAATAGTGTGGAAGATGAAGGGTTGAACACTCTAATAGTGTGGAAGATGAAGGGTTGAACACTCTAATAGTGTGGAAGATGAAGGGTTGAACACTCTAATAGTGTGGAAGATGAAGGGTTGAACACTCTAATAGTGTGGAAGATGAAGGGCTGAACACTCTAATAGAGTGGAAGATGAAGGGATGAACACTCTAATAGTGTGGAAGATGAAGGGTTGAACACTCTAATAGTGTGGAAGATGAAGGGTTGAACACTCTAATAGTGTGGAAGATGAAGGGTTGAACACTCTAATAGTGTGGAAGATGAAGGGCTGAACACTCTAATAGTGTGGAAGATGAAGGGTTGAACACTCTAATAGTGTGGAAGATGAAGGGTTGAACACTCTAATAGAGTGGAAGATGAAGGGTTGAACACTCTAATAGTGTGGAAGATGAAGGGTTGAACACTCTAATAGTGTGGAAGATGAAGGGTTGAACACTCTAATAGTGTGGAAGATGAAGGGTTGAACACTCTAATAGTGTGGAAGATGAAGGGTTGAGCACTCTAATAGTGTGGAAGATGAAGGGTTGAACACTCTAATAGTGTGGAAGATGAAGGGTTGAACACTCTAATAGTGTGGAAGATGAAGGGTTGAACACTCTAATAGTGTGGAAGATGAAGGGTTGAACACTAATAGTGTGGAAGATGAAGGGTTGAACACTCTAATAGAGTGGAAGATGAAGGGCTGAACACTCTAATAGAGTGGAAGATGAAGGGTTGAACACTCTAATAGTGTGGAAGATGAAGGGTTGAACACTCTAATAGTGTGGAAGATGAAGGGCTGAACACTCTAATAGAGTGGAAGATGAAGGGTTGAACACTCTAATAGTGTGGAAGATGAAGGGTTGAACACTCTAATAGAGTGGAAGATGAAGGGCTGAACACTCTAATAGTGTTGAAGATGAAGGGTTGAACACTCTAATAGTGTGGAAGATGAAGGGTTGAACACTCTAATAGTGTGGAAGATGAAGGGTTGAACACTCTAATAGTGTGGAAGATGAAGGGTTGAACACTCTAATAGTGTGGAAGATGAAGGGCTGAACACTCTAATAGTGTGGAAGATGAAGGGTTGAACACTCTAATAGTGTGGAAGATGAAGGGCTGAACACTCTAATAGTGTGGAAGATGAAGTGTTGAACACTAATAGTGTGGAAGATGAAGGGTTGAACACTCTAATAGTGTGGAAGATGAAGGGCTGAACACTCTAATAGAGTGGAAGATGAAGGGATGAACACTCTAATAGTGTGGAAGATGAAGGGCTGAACACTCTAATAGTGTGGAAGATGAAGGGCTGAACACTCTAATAGTGTGGAAGATGAAGGGTTGAACACTCTAATAGAGTGGAAGATGAAGGGTTGAACACTCTAATAGTGTGGAAGATGAAGGGTTGAACACTAATAGTGTGGAAGATGAAGGGTTGAACACTCTAATAGTGTGGAAGATGAAGGGATGAACACTCTAATAGTGTGGAAGATGAACACTCTAATAGAGTGGAAGATGAAGGGTTGAACACTCTAATAGTGTGGAAGATGAAGGGATGAACACTCTAATAGTGTGGAAGATGAAGGGTTGAACACTCTAATAGTGTGGAAGATGAAGGGTTGAACACTCTAATAGAGTGGAAGATGAAGGGTTGAACACTCTAATAGTGTGGAAGATGAAGGGTTGAACACTCTAATAGTGTGGAAGATGAAGGGATGAACACTCTAATAGAGTGGAAGATGAAGGGTTGAACACTCTAATAGTGTGGAAGATGAAGGGTTGAACACTCTAATAGTGTGGAAGATGAAGGGTTGAACACTCTAATAGAGTGGAAGATGAAGGGTTGAACACTCTAATAGTGTGGAAGATGAAGGGATGAACACTCTAATAGTGTGGAAGATGAAGGGTTGAACACTCTAGTAGTGTGGAAGATGAAGGGTTGAACACTCTAATAGTGTGGAAGATGAAGGGTTGAACACTCTAATAGTGTGGAAGATGAAGGGTTGAACACTCTAATAGTGTGGAAGATGAAGGGTTGAACACTCTAATAGTGTGGAAGATGAAGGGTTGAACACTCTAATAGTGTGGAAGATGAAGGGTTGAACACTCTAATAGTGTGGAAGATGAAGGGTTGAACACTCTAATAGTGTGGAAGATGAAGGGTTGAACACTCTAATAGTGTGGAAGATGAAGGGTTGAACATTCTAATAGTGTGGAAGATGAAGGGCTGAACACTCTAATAGTGTGGAAGATGAAGGGTTGAACACTCTAATAGTGTGGAAGATGAAGGGCTGAACACTCTAATAGTGTGGAAGATGAAGGGTTGAACACTCTAATAGTGTGGAAGATGAAGGGTTGAACACTCTAATAGTGTGGAAGATGAAGGGTTGAACACTCTAATAGTGTGGAAGATGAAGGGTTGAACATTCTAATAGTGTGCAGGGGTGTATTTAGGGGGGGCGGGGGGGGGCATTCGCCCCCCCTTGTATCATTCTCGCCCCCCCCCCTTGAAATTAGAGATTTTTTTAAAAATAATGTCAAGAAAGGTGTAATACAAGAAAGGTGTAATAAGCTTATGATATCAGGTTCAAATGATAGGAATGTCAAACTGAGGTTCTTCTTGGTTTTCTCTGCCATACGTCCACAATCTCTTCAAGGTCGCTCTCAGAGAGTACTTCTGGTGCCTCTATAGCAATCCTCATAAGGTGAGAAAGGCTGCAGTCACTTAGAGAATTACGCAAACGAGTCTTGATCATCTTCATCTGTGAGAAGCTTCTCTCCACAGAAGCAGTAGAAACTGGAATCGATAAGCAGATGGAGGCAATCTTGTGCAAATTGGGAAACATGGCCTTGAGCATGTCGTTTGAAACAAGTTCTTTCAGCTGTGATGCAGTAGTATCCCGTGGTTGCTTGACTAACAGCTGGCGGAATGTTTTCCACTCTGTAAGTATTTCAGTGGAAATCATGGCTGTCTTCACTGTTTCTTCTCCATCCAATGTTTCTGCATCTCTATCTTCTCCGTAGTGAGCAATCAGTTTCTCAACAGACGTGTCTCCATAAGTGGGAAAAGATACTGAATCTGGTTTTGGAACTTTCCGTGGATCGAATATAGACAATGCTGATACAACAGCGTTGGATGAAGAAAATCGGCTTGTTATGTTGGCCTTTAAATCAGCAACAAAAGGCTTACCAACAACATTCTGGAACGAAAGTATTTTATCAGCGTCAATAGACACCTTTGTAGATGACTTCAAGTCTTCAACGTTTTCAAGAAGCTCCAACACCCAGTTCGCTCCAGGCAAAACTGCATCATCCAAGGATTTAACAGTAGCATCAACAAGGAATGATATCAACGAGAGGTCAAGCTGCTCTGCCTGAAGTGCTTTGCTGAGCTTGGCTACTTGTGGTAGAGTGAAATCAAGCAAATATATAGCTGCAATCGTAGACAATTTGCAGAGGGCACCATGGATTCCAAGAGCTTCTGGCTCGTGGGACGTCTCGTAGATGTTCCCAATGGTGATTACAATTGCAGAATAACTTGCTTTGACAGCTTTGACACACCTTTCATGTGCCAGCCAGCGTGTGTCAGATGGCTTGATCACTTTCATTTCTGGAAGTTCAAGAACGTGCTGTACCTCCTTCAGACACTCTGCTCGCTTGGGGGAATTGCGAAAATGCTTCCAAAGAGTAGTCAATGTTCTGTAAACATGAGCAATTCCAGGAGTTTTATTGGCAGCTTGCACACAAGCCAACTGCAGTAAGTGACAGTGGCAGTGTATAAACAGAGCGTGAGGAGTATGTTTCTTGATACGTGCCTGAACCCCGGTCTTTCGTCCAGAAAAAGTTGCAGCTCCATCAAATCCCAATCCAACTATTCTTCCGACTTGTAGACCTTTCTTCTTTAAACAATCGATGAGATTAGAATAGATGGTCTCTGCATCAGCCTTCTTCAATGGAATAAGCTCCAGAAAGCACTCTACTGGTACACCATCTTCCTCCCAGCGGCAAAACACAGACAATTCTTCTACGTTGGTGACATCTGTGCACTCATCTGCCATGAGGCTGTACATAGGTGCCTTTTGAAGTCGCTTCAGAATCGACTCCTCCACCCATGTCCCCAATGATTCGATGAATTCAACCACAGCCACTCTTGATGTGTACACAGCATTTCTTGGTGCAGTTTCTAAGAATTGCTTCAAATGTTGGCTGCCACATCGAACCACCACGTCAACCAGCTTCTCAAATTTTGTCGAATGTGCAACTTGTTCTTTCGTAAGAAAATGAGTGAGTAGGATCAGGCACTTCACTGCAGCTCGGTTCTGAGCTCTTTTGCGAGCTAAAACATTCTGGAGTTGCTGTACAACTGTTCCACCTTTGGCTGCTCCTTTAGCTGCAAAAAGAGCTTGAGTTGCATGGATATGGAAGTCACTTCTCGCATGAGCTTTCATTTTTTCAACAGCTTTCTTCCAATTTCTGCAAGGTTGTGTGACCCACACTCCTCCAGTACGCTGCAGACCAGATTGCTTGCAAACCTTGCAAAAGGCACCATCGCTATCCTCGTCATAATAGAGCCAACTGAAATCTTTCTCCCAGCTCTTAGAGTATTTTCTCTTCGTGGATACAGAAGAGCGGTGTTTGTTTTGCTTGCTTTTCTTTGAAGGTGGAGGACTAAGGCTAGGACTAGATGCCTCGACATGCTCAGAGCTATCTGTTCTGCTATCTTCGCTATCGCTGCTATTAGCATGAGAAGAGGCTTGAGAAGTACTTGCAAAGTATGAGCGAATATCCATATTAATATGAAGAGAAATCAGCTAGTAAGGTTTCTTTTATAGAGACTTTAAGGGGGGACATCTGCACTTTTTAATTTTAATTTTTTTAACCTGTGGTTACAACTTTAGAGCTCAGTAGATTCTGCAAACTTCATGGTATGGACTTGATATATAGCTCAAAAGATAGGTCTCTCTGTGTGCTCTCTTTTGATACTAAAATATGTTTCATAGGTATAACTATAGGCAAGTTACTACACCTAACGGAGGGACTTCAAAAACCTGCACCCCAAAACCGCCGTTGGAAACCATTCTGAGATGCGAAGTGCAAAAAAATTAAAAATGGTACGAGTGGCTAGAGGAAGCTCTAGAGCATACAAGGAGTATATTGAGTAGGCGTGAAAAATTTATTACCTGGTCAAGCGCGCGGTTGGAAAATTGAAGGCGTTGACAAGGCGTCGCCAAATCAACGCCTTCAATTTTCCAACCGCGCGCTTGACCAGGTAATCAATTTTTCACGCCTACTCAATATACTCCTTGTATGCTCTAGAGCTTCCTCTAGCCACTCGTACCATTTTTAATTTTTTTGCACTTCGCATCTCAGAATGGTTTCCAACGGCGGTTTTGGGGTGCAGGTTTTTGAAGTCCCTCCGTTAGGTGTAGTAACTTGCCTATAGTTATACCTATGAAACATATTTTAGTATCAAAAGAGAGCACACAGAGAGACCTATCTTTTGAGCTATATATCAAGTCCATACCATGAAGTTTGCAGAATCTACTGAGCTCTAAAGTTGTAACCACAGGTTAAAAAAATTAAAATTAAAATGCACAGACGGTCCCCCTTAAGACCATGACATAATGGACTGAGTTAAAAATACTGAGAGAGAGTGGGAAAGAAGGAGGGAACTGAAGAAGTGACAAACCTACAAAGGAGAACACGTGGTGGTGTGTGATGACTTTAAGACCATGACATAATGGACTGAGTTAAAAATACTGAGAGAGAGGGAGTGGGAAAGAAGGAGAAACAAAAGAAGTGACAAACCTACAAAGGAGAGCACGTGGTGGTGTGTGATGTCATCGTGTCATGACACATGCTCTCCTTTTTCCAAGCAGCTACAATATCATGAGAAATATATACAGTCTAGCCATAGTTCGGTATACCATAATGCCATTGGTAGTCAGTCAAAATAGCTATCCTCAGACATTGTAAAAGCAAAAAAAAATATGGGGGGATCTTCCCCCCAGACCCCCCTTTTACAACTTATGAACATGTTAAGAAAATATTAACAAAAATTAGGGCACCAAGTGACCAACCATTTCCACCCCCCCCCCCTAGAGAACTAGAGAAAAATTGTGTAACCTGTTGTCCATGATTTTGTAAGAAAATGCATGGAATGCAACATAATTCGATTTCACAAAAGCCCACCTCCATTATACGAGTGACAAGTGACTATATCTAATCTATATATGCTGATTGCCGTAGCATGCAACTTCAGCAAATATTTAAGATGGAATGTTGTACTAAAGATTTTAGAAAAAGTGCATGCCATCATAAGTAGCAGCTATATATACAGTTAGTACTGCAAAAATACCTGTGGGTAAAACACTTTCGTACTCCACGCGGAAGCCCAGGGTGCACGTCCCCTTTCCGCACCATCCAGGCTCTCCGCCCCCCCTTATTTTTCCATATCTCAAGTTCGCCCCCCCTTGGCAAAATTTCTGTATACAACCCTGGTGTGGAAGATGAAGGGTTGAACATTCTAATAGTGTGGAAGATGAAGGGTTGAACACTCTAATAGTGTGGAAGATGAAGGGTTGAACATTCTAATAGTGTGGAAGATGAAGGGTTGAACACTCTAATAGTGTGGAAGATGAAGGGTTGAACACTCTAATAGTGTGGAAGATGAAGGGATGAACACTCTAATAGTGTGGAAGATGAAGGGTTGAACACTCTAATAGTGTGGAAGATGAAGGGTTGAACACTCTAATAGTGTGGAAGATGAAGGGTTGAACATTCTAATAGTGTGGAAGATGAAGGGTTGAACACTCTAATAGTGTGGAAGATGAAGGGTTGAACACTCTAATAGTGTGGAAGATGATGGGTTGAACACTCTAATAGTGTGGAAGATGAAGGGTTGAACACTCTAATAGTGTGGAAGATGAAGGGCTGAACACTCTAATAGTGTGGAAGATGAAGGGATGAACACTCTAATAGTGTGGAAGATGAAGGGTTGAAGACTAATAGTGTGGAAGATGAAGGGTTGAACATTCTAATAGTGTGGAAGATGAAGGGTTGAACACTCTAATAGTGTGGAAGATGAAGGGTGAACACTAATAGTGTGGAAGATGAAGGGCTGAACACTCTAATAGTGTGGAAGATGAAGGGTTGAACACTCTAATAGTGTGGAAGATGAAGGGTTGAACACTCTAATAGTGTGGAAGATGAAGGGTTGAACACTCTAATAGTGTGGAAGATGAAGGGTTGAACACTCTAATAGAGTGGAAGATGAAGGGTTGAACACTCTAATAGTGTGGAAGATGAAGGGTTGAACACTCTAATAGCGTGGAAGATGAAGGGATGAACACTCTAATAGTGTGGAAGATGAAGGGTTGAACACTCTAATAGTGTGGAAGATGAAGGGTTGAACACTCTAATAGAGTGGAAGATGAAGGGTTGAACACTCTAATAGTGTGGAAGATGAAGGGCTGAACACTCTAATAGTGTGGAAGATGAAGGGTGAACACTAATAGTGTGGAAGATGAAGGGTTGAACACTCTAATAGTGTGGAAGATGAAGGGTTGAACACTCTAATAGAGTGGAAGATGAAGGGTGAACACTAATAGTGTGGAAGATGAAGGGTTGAACACTCTAATAGTGTGGAAGATGAAGGGTTGAACACTCTAATAGAGTGGAAGATGAAGGGATGAACACTCTAATAGTGTGGAAGATGAAGGGTTGAACACTCTAATAGTGTGGAAGATGAAGGGCTGAACACTCTAATAGTGTGGAAGATGAAGGGTTGAGCATTCTAATAGTGTGGAAGATGAAGGGTTGAACACTCTAATAGTGTGGAAGATGAAGGGTTGAACACTCTAATAGTGTGGAAGATGAAGGGTTGAACACTCTAATAGTGTGGAAGATGAAGGGTTGAACACTCTAATAGTGTGGAAGATGAAGGGTTGAACACTCTAATGGGATGGAAGATGAAGGGTTGAACACTCTAATGGAATGGAAGATGAAGGGTTGAACACTCTAATAGTGTGGAAGATGAAGGGTTGAACACTCTAATAGTGTGGAAGATGAAGGGTTGAACACTCTAATAGTGTGGAAGATGAAGGGTTGAACACTCTAATAGTGTGGAAGATGAAGGGCTGAACACTCTAATAGTGTGGAAGATGAAGGGTTGAACACTCTAATAGTGTGGAAGATGAAGGGTTGAACACTCTAATAGTGTGGAAGATGAAGGGATGAACACTCTAATAGTGTGGAAGATGAAGGGTTGAAGACTAATAGTGTGGAAGATGAAGGGTTGAACACTCTAATAGTGTGGAAGATGAAGGGTTGAACACTCTAATAGTGTGGAAGATGAAGGGTTGAACACTCTAATAGTGTGGAAGATGAAGGGTTGAACACTCTAATGGAATGGAAGATGAAGGGTTGAACACTCTAATAGTGTGGAAGATGAAGGGTTGAACACTCTAATAGTGTGGAAGATGAAGGGTTGAACACTCTAATAGTGTGGAAGATGAAGGGTTGAACACTCTAATAGTGTGGAAAGATGAAGGGCTGAACACTCTAATAGTGTGGAAGATGAAGGGTTGAACACTCTAATAGTGTGGAAGATGAAGGGATGAACACTCTAATAGTGTGGAAGATGAAGGGTTGAAGACTAATAGTGTGGAAGATGAAGGGTTGAACACTCTAATAGTGTGGAAGATGAAGGGTTGAACACTCTAATAGTGTGGAAGATGAAGGGTTGAACACTCTAATAGTGTGGAAGATGAAGGGTTGAACACTCTAATAGTGTGGAAGATGAAGGGTTGAACATTCTAATAGTGTGGAAGATGAAGGGTTGAACACTCTAATAGTGTGGAAGATGAAGGGTTGAACACTCTAATGGGATGGAAGATGAAGGGTTGAACACTCTAATAGTGTGGAAGATGAAGGGTTGATCACTCTAATAGTGTGGAAGATGAAGGGTTGAACACTCTAATAGTGTGGAAGATGAAGGGTTGAACACTCTAATAGTGTGGAAGATGAAGGGTTGAACACTCTAATAGTGTGGAAGATGAAGGGATGAACACTCTAATAGTGTGGAAGATGAAGGGTTGAACACTCTAATAGTGTGGAAGATGAAGGGTTGAACACTCTAATAGTGTGGAAGATGAAGGGTTGAACACTCTAATAGTGTGGAAGATGAAGGGTTGAACACTCTAATGGAGTGGAAGATGAAGGGCTGAACACTCTAATAGAGTGGAAGATGAAGGGTTGAACACTCTTAATAGTGTGGAAGATGAAGGGTTGAACACTCTTAATAGTGTGGAAGATGAAGGGTTGAACACTCTAATGGAGTGGAAGATGAAGGGTTGAACACTCTAATAGTGTGGAAGATGAAGGGTTGAACACTCTTAATAGTGTGGAAGATGAAGTTGAACACTCTAATAGTGTGGAAGATGAAGGGTTGAACACTCTAATAGTGTGGCAGATGAAGGGTTGAGCACTCTAATAGTGTGGAAGATGAAGGGTTGAACACTCTAATAGTGTGGAAGATGAAGTTGAACACTCTAATATGAAGGGTTGAACACTCTAATAGTGTGGCAGATGAAGGGTTGAGCACTCTAATAGTGTGGAAGATGAAGGGTTGAACACTCTAATAGTGTGGAAGATGAAGGGTTGAACACTCTAATAGTGTGGAAGATGAAGGGCTGAACACTCTAATAGTGTGGAAGATGAAGGGTTGAACACTCTAATAGTGTGGAAGATGAAGGGCTGAACACTCTAATAGTGTGGAAGATGAAGGGTTGAGCACTCTAATAGAGTGGAAGATGAAGGGTTGAACACTCTAATAGTGTGGAAGATGAAGGGTTGAACACTCTAATAGTGTGGAAGATGAAGGGTTGAACACTCTAATAGTGTGGAAGATGAAGGGTTGAACACTCTAATAGTGTGGAAGATGAAGGGTTGAACACTCTAATAGTGTGGAAGATGAAGGGCTGAACACTCTAATAGTGTGGAAGATGAAGGGTTGAGCACTCTAATAGAGTGGAAGATGAAGGGTTGAACACTCTAATAGTGTGGAAGATGAAGGGTTGAACATTCTAATAGTGTGGAAGATGAAGGGTTGAACACTCTAATAGTGTGGAAGATGAAGGGATGAACACTCTAATAGTGTGGAAGATGAAGGGTTGAACACTCTAATAGTGTGGAAGATGAAGGGTTGAACACTCTAATAGTGTGGAAGATGAAGGGTTGAACACTCTAATAGTGTGGAAGATGAAGGGTTGAACACTCTAATAGTGAGGAAGATGAAGGGTTGAACACTCTAATAGTGTGGAAGATGAAGGGTTGAACACTCTAATAGAGTGGAAGATGAAGGGTTGAACACTCTAATAGTGTGGAAGATGAAGGGTTGAATATTCTAATAGTGTGGAAGATGAAGGGTTGAATATTCAAATAGTGTGGAAGATGAAGGGTTGAACACTCTAATAGAGTGGAAGATGAAGGGATGAACACTCTAATAGTGTGGAAGATGAAGGGTTGAACACTCTAATAGTGTGGAAGATGAAGGGATGAACACTCTAATAGAGTGGAAGATGAAGGGTTGAACACTCTAATAGTGTGGAAGATGAAGGGTTGAACACTCTAATAGAGTGGAAGATGAAGGGATGAACACTCTAATAGTGTGGAAGATGAAGGGTTGAACACTCTAATAGTGTGGAAGATGAAGGGTTGAACACTCTAATAGTGTGGAAGATGAAGGGCTGAACACTCTAATAGTGTGGAAGATGAAGGGGTGAACACTCTAATAGTGTGGAAGATGAAGGGCTGAACACTCTAATAGTGTGGAAGATGAAGGGTTGAACACTCTAATAGTGTGGAAGATGAAGGGCTGAACACTCTAATAGTGTGGAAGATGAAGGGATGAACACTCTAATAGTGTGGAAGATGAAGGGTTGAACACTCTAATAGTGTGGAAGATGAAGGGATGAACACTCTAATAGTGTGGAAGATGAAGGGTTGAACACTCTAATAGTGTGGAAGATGAAGGGTTGAACACTCTAATAGTGTGGAAGATGAAGGGTTGAACACTCTAATAGTGTGGAAGATGAAGGGTTGAACACACTAATAGTGTGGAAGATGAAGGGTTGAACACACTAATAGTGTGGAAGATGAAGGGTTGAACACTCTAATAGTGTGGAAGATGAAGGGTTGAACACTCTAATAGTGTGGAAGATGAAGGGATGAACACTCTAATAGTGTGGAAGATGAAGGGTTGAACACTCTAATAGTGTGGAAGATGAAGGGTTGAACACTCTAATAGTGTGGAAGATGAAGGGTTGAGCACTCTAATAGTGTGGAAGATGAAGGGATGAACACTCTAATAGTGTGGAAGATGAAGGGTTGAACACTCTAATAGTGTGGAAGATGAAGGGTTGAACACTCTAATAGTGTGGAAGATGAAGGGTTGAACACTCTAATAGTGTGGAAGATGAAGGGCTGAACACTCTAATAGTGTGGAAGATGAAGGGTTGAACACTCTAATAGTGTGGAAGATGAAGGGTTGAACACTCTAATAGTGTGGAAGATGAAGGGTTGAACACTCTAATAGTGTGGAAGATGAAGGGTTGAACACTCTAATAGTGTGGAAGATGAAGGGTTGAACACTCTAATAGTGTGGAAGATGAAGGGATGAACACTCTAATAGAGTGGAAGATGAAGGGCTGAACACTCTAATAGTGTGGAAGATGAAGGGATGAACACTATAATAGAGTGGAAGATGAAGGGTTGAACACTCTAATAGTGTGGAAGATGAAGGGTTGAACACTCTAATAGTGTGGAAGATGAAGGGTTGAACACTCTAATAGTGTGGAAGATGAAGGGTTGAACACTCTAATAGTGTGGAAGATGAAGGGCTGAACACTCTAATAGTGTGGAAGATGAAGGGGTGAACACTCTAATAGTGTGGAAGATGAAGGGTTGAACACTCTAATAGTGTGGAAGATGAAGGGCTGAACACTCTAATAGTGTGGAAGATGAAGGGTTGAACACTCTAATAGTGTGGAAGATGAAGGGCTGAACACTCTAATAGTGTGGAAGATGAAGGGTTGAACACTCTAATAGAGTGGAAGATGAAGGGCTGAACACTCTAATAGTGTGGAAGATGAAGGGGTGAACACTCTAATAGTGTGGAAGATGAAGGGTTGAACACTCTAATAGTGTGGAAGATGAAGGGCTGAACACTCTAATAGTGTGGAAGATGAAGGGTTGAACACTCTAATAGTGTGGAAGATGAAGGGTTGAACACTCTAGTAGAGTGGAAGATGAAGGGTTGAACACTCTAATAGTGTGGAAGATGAAGGGATGAACACTCTAATAGTGTGGAAGATGAAGGGTTGAACACTCTAATAGTGTGGAAGATGAAGGGATGAACACTCTAATAGAGTGGAAGATGAAGGGTTGAACACTCTAATAGAGTGGAAGATGAAGGGTTGAACACTCTAATAGTGTGGAAGATGAAGGGTTGAACAGTCTAATAGTGTGGAAGATGAAGGGTTGAACACTCTAATAGTGTGGAAGATGAAGGGTTGAACACTCTAATAGTGTGGAAGATGAAGGGTTGAACACTCTAATAGTGTGGAAGATGAAGGGTTGAACACTCTAATAGAGTGGAAGATGAAGGGTTGAACACTCTAATAGTGTGGAAGATGAAGGGCTGAACACTCTAATAGTGTGGAAGATGAAGGGATGAACACTCTAATAGTGTGGAAGATGAAGGGTTGAACACTCTAATAGTGTGGAAGATGAAGGGTTGAACACTCTAATAGTGTGGAAGATGAAGGGTTGAACACTCTAATAGTGTGGAAGATGAAGGGATGAACACTCTAATAGTGTGGAAGATGAAGGGATGAACACTCTAATAGTGTGGAAGATGAAGGGTTGAACACTCTAATAGTGTGGAAGATGAAGGGTTGAGCACTCTAATAGTGTGGAAGATGAAGGGTTGAACACTCTAATAGTGTGGAAGATGAAGGGTTGAACACTCTAATAGTGTGGAAGATGAAGGGATGAACACTCTAATAGTGTGGAAGATGAAGGGATGAACACTCTAATAGTGTGGAAGATGAAGGGTTGAACACTCTAATAGTGTGGAAGATGAAGGGCTGAACACTCTAATAGTGTGGAAGATGAAGGGATGAACACTCTAATAGTGTGGAAGATGAAGGGTTGAACACTCTAATAGTGTGGAAGATGAAGGGTTGAGCACTCTAATAGTGTGGAAGATGAAGGGTTGAACACTCTAATAGTGTGGAAGATGAAGGGTTGAACACTCTAATAGTGTGGAAGATGAAGGGTTGAACACTCTAATAGAGTGGAAGATGAAGGGATGAACACTCTAATAGTGTGGAAGATGAAGGGTTGAACACTCTAATAGTGTGGAAGATGAAGGGTTGAACACTCTAATAGTGTGGAAGATGAAGGGTTGAACACTCTAATAGTGTGGAAGATGAAGGGATGAACACTCTAATAGTGTGGAAGATGAAAGGTTGAACACTCTAATAGTGTGGAAGATGAAGGGTTGAACACTCTAATAGTGTGGAAGATGAAGGGTTGAACACTCTAATAGTGTGGAAGATGAAGGGATGAACACTCTAATAGTGTGGAAGATGAAGGGTTGAACACTCTAATAGTGTGGAAGATGAAGGGTTGAACACTCTAATAGTGTGGAAGATGAAGGGTTGAACACTCTAATAGTGTGGAAGATGAAGGGATGAACACTCTAATAGTGTGGAAGATGAAGGGATGAACACTCTAATAGTGTGGAAGATGAAGGGTTGAACACTCTAATAGTGTGGAAGATGAAGGGCTGAACACTCTAATAGAGTGGAAGATGAAGGGTTGAACACTCTAATAGTGTGGAAGATGAAGGGTTGAGCACTCTAATAGTGTGGAAGATGAAGGGTTGAACACTCTAATAGTGTGGAAGATGAAGGGTTGAACACTCTAATAGTGTGGAAGATGAAGGGATGAACACTCTAATAGTGTGGAAGATGAAGGGATGAACACTCTAATAGTGTGGAAGATGAAGGGTTGAACACTCTAATAGTGTGGAAGATGAAGGGCTGAACACTCTAATAGTGTGGAAGATGAAGGGATGAACACTCTAATAGTGTGGAAGATGAAGGGTTGAACACTCTAATAGTGTGGAAGATGAAGGGTTGAGCACTCTAATAGTGTGGAAGATGAAGGGTTGAACACTCTAATAGTGTGGAAGATGAAGGGTTGAACACTCTAATAGTGTGGAAGATGAAGGGTTGAACACTCTAATAGAGTGGAAGATGAAGGGATGAACACTCTAATAGTGTGGAAGATGAAGGGTTGAACACTCTAATAGTGTGGAAGATGAAGGGTTGAACACTCTAATAGTGTGGAAGATGAAGGGTTGAACACTCTAATAGTGTGGAAGATGAAGGGATGAACACTCTAATAGTGTGGAAGATGAAAGGTTGAACACTCTAATAGTGTGGAAGATGAAGGGTTGAACACTCTAATAGTGTGGAAGATGAAGGGTTGAACACTCTAATAGTGTGGAAGATGAAGGGTTGAACACTCTAATAGTGTGGAAGATGAAGGGTTGAACACTCTAATAGTGTGGAAGATGAAGGGTTGAACACTCTAATAGTGTGGAAGATGAAGGGATGAACACTCTAATAGTGTGGAAGATGAAGGGTTGAACACTCTAATAGTGTGGAAGATGAAGGGTTGAACACTCTAATAGTGTGGAAGATGAAGGGTTGAACACTGTAATAGTGTGGAAGATGAAGGGTTGAACACTCTAATAGTGTGGAAGATGAAGGGTTGAACACTCTAATAGTGTGGAACACTGGAGTTCCTATCTTGTGCCCCCTTGTGGCCCCTCCTCTTAAGGTAGGTACATATATAGCATCTTGGGGAGGGGAGTGGCACCTACAACACCTCCACCCCCCCCCCACACACACACACCCTCCACACACACACACACAAGCTAACAAGAACAACAATGACGCCCATGTGTTTATCCTGCACCTAATCGTACCTCTCCTTGCTGACGAGGTGTCATCGGCGGTAGACGAAGAACGGCACAGTGTTGCCGTAGAACTTGGTAAAGGGTGGATGTCTGAGAGTAGCTAGCAGCATCCGTTCTGGGAAAGGTGGGGGGGTGGGGGAATATAACATGTTTTAGCCTCTTAGTCAGTATTAGTAGGAGGGCTAGTTGCAAATTTCTGTGGCACCCTACAAATCTGAAAATTCTGCACAAACTATTTCCCCACTATACAAATGGAGAGCAGACTAGGACTGATGTGCCCCTCCCACCTTCTCAAAACATCTCTCTCTCTCTTGCAATGTGGTAACTATATCACCCACAACATGATCATGTGATGTGGTAACTATATCTCACAGGACATGATCATGTGATGTGGTAACTGTATCTCACAGGACATGATCATGTGATGTGGTAACTATCGCACAGGTTATGATCATGTGATGTGGTAACTGTATCTCACAGGACATGATCATGTGATGTGGTAACTATATCTCACAGGACATGATCATGTGATGTGGTAACTATCGCACAGGTTATGATCATGTGATGTGGTAACTATATCTCACAGGACATGATCATGTGATGTGGTAACTATATCTCACAGGACATGATCATGTGATGTGGTGACTATATCTCACAGGACATGCATCAAAAGATCAACACTAATTTCTAATTAACTGTCGTAAATGCCTACAGGCACAAACTCGAACATTGTTGACAAAATGATCAGAAAGACGGATCGGTCACTCTAAACACCGGATTTCCCCCCTGACAGCCCAGTAGACGCTCTTACCTAAAAATATAAAAACAAAACTTTACGTTCAGCTTGAGGGGAATCAAGCACAAGAAAAGAAATTTTTTTAATGGCTGACAAATCGCAACTTCAGTCCTAAACCAATTCTTCCGGCCTGATTGCTGCCATTTCTGGAAGCCTTTATTCGGAGCAAAGCTGCACAGGCATCCATGCTTACCCGGAATCACTCTAAATATCTTTGTTCTTGAGAAAGGGTTTGTACCTCGATGGACTTCCTTGCTGTAAGTCTTGTTGTGTGGTGTGTCTTACATTTGCTTACCTCATGGCTCCTCCAGGTGATGGACATTGTATGTCCATCCCTTATATGAATAGTTAGAAAAAATTATATGAATAGTTAGAAAAATTATATGAAGTTAGAAAAAATTATATGAATAGTTAGAAATAGTTAGAAAAATTATATGAAGTTAGAAAAAATTATATAAATAGCTAGAAAAATTATATGAAGTTAGAAAAAATTATATAAATAGTTAGAAAAAATTATATAAATAGTTATAAAAATTATATGAATAGTTAGAAAAAATTATATGAATAGTTAGAAAAATTATATGAAGTTAAAAAAATTATATAAATAGAAAAAATTATATGAATAGTTAGAAATAATTATATGAATTATATGAATAGTTAGAAAAAATTATATGAATAGTTAGAAAAATTATATGAATAGTTAGAAAAATTATATGAAGTTAAAAAATTAATTGAATAATCAGTATGAATAGTTAGAAAAATTAGTTAGAAAAAATTATATGAATAGTTAGAAAAATTATATGAATAGTTAAAAAATTATAATTAGTTAGAAAAAATTATATGAATAGTTAGAAAAAATTATATGAAAAATTATATGAATAGTTAGAAAAAATTATATGAATAGTTAGAAAATTATATGATGAATAGTTAGAAAAAATTATATGAATAGTTAGAAAAATTATATTATGAATAGTTAGAAAAAATTATATGAATAGTTAGAAAAAATTATATGAATAGATAATATGAATAGTTAGAAAAAATTATATGAATAGTTAGATAAAATTATATGAATAGTTAGATAAAATTATATGAATAGTTAATTTATGAATAGTTAAAATTATATGTACACGTAGTTAGAAAAAATTATGAGAAAAAATTATATGAATAGTTAGAAAAAATTATATGAATAGTTAGATAAAATTATATGAATAGTTAGATAATATTAGATAAAATTATATGAATAGTTAGATAAAATTATATGAATAGTTAGAAAAAATATGAATAGTTAGAAAAAATTATATGAATAGTTAGAAAAAATTATATGAATAGTTAGAAAAAATTATATGAAAAGTTAGAAAAAATTATATGATTAGTTGGAGGAAAAGTTAGAAAAGCTTTAAAAAAATTGAACCTGTAAATATATCTGTAAAGCCACGAATAAGGTCGGGAGTGAGAACCTGTAAAATAAAGATCATTTAATCAACGGTACAGGTGACATCCTAAGGCCTTCCTCAGGTGAGGTTGACTTGAGGTCTCCCTCAGGTGAGGGTCACTTGAGGTTTCCCTGTGAGTTCTCCTTCAGGTGATGGTCACTTGAGGTCTCCCTCAGGTGATGGTCACTTGAGGTCTCCCTCAGGTGATGGTCACTTGAGGCCTTCCTCAGATGATGGTGACTTGAGGTCTCCCTCAGGTGAGGGTCACTTGAGGTCTCCCTCAGGTGATAATGACTTGACAATTGAGGTGAGGCACTTTAATAAACAAGTTAGCAAGTGCAAAATGAAAGTCACATGAGGTGCACATGAAAGTCACATGAGGTGCACATGATACATGGCATGTTTTGAAAGTCACATGAGGTGCACATGATACACGGCGTATGTAACATGCTGCAGTGTAGTAACACCACACCCGACCAGCTAGACATCGATGGGCATGCGTACATACAGTTTTGACACACTAACCAAGAAAGAGAGAAATTTGGTATTTATCATATCATCAGCAGATGCACAAGTCGAATTACACATCTTTGCCTTTTCCCCTGAAAAGTTAACACAAAAGCCTCATCCTCTGATTCCCAGCAAAGATTACTGGTGAGCAAGACTAGCTTGTAGCAATACACTCTGGCAAACTTGCATGTGCTCTAACTGTTCTAACCTGTGAGTAAGGAAGAGCATGAATCCACTGGCAGCTCTCACAGGTGTCACATGACCAGGCAGTAGCAATTTTCGACCCTTTACCAGAGGAAGGAGAAGGGAAACCTGAGCAGAGAGATAGTCCAAAGGTCATCAACAAAACAATATCCGAGATCATATATGCACACTCAATATGTGACAGAAACAATAGATAATAAACAACAACAACAACAACAACAACAACAACAACAACAACAACAACAACAACAACAACAAAGGAGGTGTTCAGATATACACTCGGAATGAGCACTGAAAGTGGGAACACTAAAAGCTGTTCATTAAACAGGCATCCATGTTAACAACCTTCTCGGTGCTTAGCACTTATTCTAATGGGATTCTGGCCTCTTTTGTTAAGATGTCATGTCTCCTGTTTGAGAGTCAGTGTTTCCTCCATTGATAGTGACTAGGCCAACTTGTATATGAGATGTCCTCATACGACACTCTCCAGGCTCTGCTCTGCAACAGTTCAACCATTCACCCTCCCTCCTAGCTAGTCCAGTGCATACACTCACTCCTAGCTAGTCCAGTACATACACTCACTCACTCCTAGCTAGTCCAGTACATACACTCACTCACTCCTAGCTAGTCCAGTACATACACTCACTCCCTCCTAGCTAGTCCAGTACATACACTCACTCACTCCTAGCTAGTCCAGTACATACACTCACTCACTCCTAGCTAGTCCAGTACATACACTCACTCACTCCTAGCTAGTCCAGTACATACACTCACTCACTCCTAGCTAGTCCAGTATATACACTCACTCACCCCTAGCTAGTCCAGTACATACACTCACTCACTCCTAGCTAGTCCAGTACATACACTCACTCACTCCTAGCTAGTCCAGTACATACACTCACTCACTCCTAGCTAGTCCAGTACATACACTCACTCACTCCTAGCTAGTCCAGTACATACACTCACTCACTCCTAGCTAGTCCAGTACATACACTCACTCACTCCTAGCTAGTCCAGTACATACACTCACTCACTCCTAGCTAGTCCAGTACATACACTCACTCACTCCTAGCTAGTCCAGTACATACACTCACTCACTCCTAGCTAGTCCAGTACATACACTCACTCACTCCTAGCTAGTCCAGTACATACACTCACTCACTCCTAGCTAGTCCAGTACATACACTCACTCACTCCTAGCTAGTCCAGTACATACACTCACTCACTCCTAGCTAGTCCAGTACATACACTCACTCCCTCCTAGCTAGTCCAGTACATACACTCACTCACTCCTAGCTAGTCCAGTACATACACTCACTCTCTCCTAGCTAGTCCAGTACATACACTCACTCACTCCTAGCTAGTCCAGTACATACACTCACTCCCTCCTAGCTAGTCCAGTACATACACTCACTCCCTCCTAGCTAGTCCAGTACATACACTCACTCACTCCTAGCTAGTCCAGTACATACACTCACTCACTCCTAGCTAGTCCAGTACATACACTCACTCATAGCTAGTCCAGTACATACACTCACTCACTCCTAGCTAGTCCAGTACATACACTCACTCACTCCTAGCTAGTCCAGTACATACACTCACTCACTCCTAGCTAGTCCAGTACATACACTCACTCACTCCTAGCTAGTCCAGTACATACACTCACTCACTCCTAGCTAGTCCAGTACATACACTCACTCACTCCTAGCTAGTCCAGTACATACACTCACTCACTCCTAGCTAGTCCAGTACATACACTCACTCACTCCTAGCTAGTCCAGTACATACACTCACTCCCTCCTAGCTAGTCCAGTACATACACTCACTCACTCCTAGCTAGCCCAGTACATACACTCACTCACTCCTAGCTAGTCCAGTACATACACTCACTCACTCCTAGCTAGTCCAGTACATACACTCACTCACTCCTAGCTAGTCCAGTACATACACTCACTCACTCCTAGCTAGTCCAGTACATACACTCACTCACTCCTAGCTAGTCCAGTACATACACTCACTCACTCCTAGCTAGTCCAGTACATACACTCACTCACTCCTAGCTAGTCCAGTACATACACTCACTCACTCACTCCTAGCTAGTCCAGTACATACACTCACTCACTCCTAGCTAGCCCAGTACATACACTCACTCACTCCTAGCTAGTCCAGTACATACACTCGGTGATCCATGCCTATAAGGAATAGATTATGTCTGCACATGGGCGTTTGTTGAGCAGCTGTGCGGTATTGAAGCGGCTTTTTTCTGCTGATTGTAGTTCCAGGTGCCCAGCTTAGCAACCTACTTTAACAACCTACTTTGACAGCAATAAAAAAAAAATTATCAAGTACCTAAAAGAATTAAGCAATATATTTTTTCAAAACCACAATATGTAACCCTCTTAATTTTTGTCCATGTATTAAACTTTAATTTACGAGCATGATATATATCTCACGAAAACCTAATCTAGATCTTGTAAACATGATCAGTGTAGACTACTAGCACAGCTGGAGAACTAGAGGAGGCTACTAGGGATGAGCCTGTCATGCCTAGGTGTGTGAAAGGCCACCACATTTACAAGGGTATATAGGCAGCAACAGTTGGAGAGGAGTTGGTAGTGAGCCCAGCAATGATAGAGACAGGATAGTAACAGCAGACTTGTAGGCATCCATCATGAAGCTTGCAACTTAATCTCTATTTTTAAGTCCATCATGAATTAATTTTATTGTGAAATCTATTTATAGCAATTAGATCTTATACTTTTGACATCAAATTTATTTATTACAAGAACCTTCTCAATGATCAACTTGAAATTGTATTCTCTCAATGTTTCGACTAGATGCTCTAGCCTTCATCAGGAATATAGATGCTCTAGCCTTCTTCAGGAATAGTAGATGCTCTAGCCTTCATCAGGAATAGTAGATGCTCTAGCCTTCATCAGGAATAGTAGATGCTCTAGCCTTCATCAGGAATAGTAGATGCTCTAGCCTTCATCAGGAATAGTAGGTGCTCTAGCCTTCATCAGGAATAGTAGATGCTCTAGCCTTCATCAGGAATAGTATATGCTCTAGCCTTCATCAGGAATAGTAGATGCTCTAGCTTCATCAGGAATAGTAGATGTTCCAACCTTCATCAGGAATAGTAGATGCTCTAGCCTTCACAGGAATAGTAGATGCTCTAGCCTTCATCAGGAATAGTAGATGCTCTAGCCTTCATCAGGAATAGTAGAGCTCTAGCCTTCATCAGGAATAGTAGCCTTCATCAGGAATAGTAGATGCTCTAGCCTTTATCCTGATGAAGGCTAGAGCATCTAGTCGAAACATCGAGAGAATACAATTTCAAGTTGATCATTGAGAAGGTTCTTGTAATGTTATTATTTCAACGAGAGTTCATAGAGAATTAACTCTAAACAAAATGCAAATTATTATTTAAATACGCAGACAAAACAGAACTGACAATATATATAGAGACACACAATTATATAGAAAACTAGTGCACAGTACTTACTACATCTGCTGGTGCCAAGTCAACATCTTCCAAGACAACCCACATGCCTGTCTGCACGGCCTGTATGCATCGTGTGTGGGTGTGTGAGAGGTTGGGAGAAATAATTAGGGTTTTAACTTAATGTGGCCTGACATATGTAGCCTCTGCCTACTTCACCACACGAACATGAGGAGCTGTTCGGTGGTGCCGAGTACAATCCTAGGGATCGTCCAGCCTTGCCTTAGCACTTCCTTTAATCCAAGCCTGAGTAAGCTCCGCCCTAACCTTAGCTCTATCCCTATCTCAGCCCTACACTATCCTAACCCTAACCTTAGCTCTATCCCTATCTTAGCCCTAGCCCTGTACCACACGTAGCTTTATCCCAGGCCGACTCCAGTCCTATCCTGGCCTGGTAGCTCTATAAGTGAGCTCCATTATGCTGAAGTTGTACTGTATATTTTCCTGCCACTCTAAACCACCCTTTACCAGACTATTCCAGCTAAGACCCCATAGCGAAATAACATTAACAATAATTAAGCAAGGAGTCTCTCATATTAAGAGGTATAGAAGGTATAGATCAAAGGTTCATCACAACTCAACCATATAATAATTGATTTTTTTTTATGACGATGAGCTCTCAATTATAACCTATCATCAAAGAGAAGGTGCACTGACCTTGGTGAGGACTCCCTGTCGCCACTCAAACTGTCCGGGAGAACTGGTGGAACTAAATGTTCCCAGCAGCGACTACACAAATAAACAAGTTCGGATGAGAACAGTGCATTGAAGCCACACCCACACTTCACACAAATATACGCCAGAGCTCTAAATTGTGTCCATACTGACAGCCTAAACGAGGGTTTAAAGTACAACTTTAAATGGAGGGAGGGTGACGCCCCCCCCCCCCCCCCCCCCAGCATAACAATGCATGGCAAACTTTGGACTATGTATAGTAATACCAACAGGCTTGCAAAAACACTTCGTGGCAAAACTAAAATGACTACTAAACTGCCATGATCAGGGCCGAAGCAGTGACGTTTTCTTCGTGGGGGGGGGGGGGGGGGGGGGGGTTCGGCAAGGAAAGGTCATCGCCCTCTCGATTAACACATTCAACCACGCCAGGACTGGCAGGGGGAGATGTAGCAATCGGCCCTGAGAACCCCACAAGCACTGAGGATCAGGCTGGGGAGATGTAGCAATGGACACTCCTGAGCTCCCACAAGCACTGAGGATCAGGCTGGGGAGATGTAGCAATGGACAGTCCTGAGATCCCACAAGCACTGAGGATCAGGCTGGGGAGATGTAGCAATGGACACTCCTGAGATCCCACAAGCACTGAGGATCAGGCTGGGGAGATGTAGCAATGGACACTCCTGAGATCCCACAAGCACTGAGGATCAGGCTGGGGAGATGTAGCAATGGACAGTCCTGAGAACCCACAAGCATTGAGGAGCTGAAATTCACAAAGACCGACCAGTTAGGCAAGGACATAGACACCTTCATAAGGAGAACAGGCAGTCCCACTCGCCCAGTGACAGTCGCCTTGGCTCAAACAAGGACCCCTTCTTCAAAGACACAAATGGGCGACCATTGACCATGGGAAAATTCACCTGTAAGATGTGAGAAGTATTGCAAGCTACAGGCCTGACACAGGAGCAATTCGCAGGGCAAAGTTCAGAGCAGCCCAACAGCTGCAAAAGCAAGTATCGAAGATGCCACCATATGAATGATGTGCTGATGGAACAACACTGCTTTATGGTCTACATTTGAAGTCCATAGGAACAGCTGGCACAATTGTCCAAAGCCCTGACTACAATACCTCCAACTCAGAATACAACACTCATTACAAAATAATACATAACCATTAGGGAACACTAGAGTAACACGTCACGATCTCATATGTGCTGCATAATGAGATATCAGACGTTTCCAATGAGCACACACACCCCAGGACTAATAGAGTATATGTTGGACCATAATTATACTAGTATTGTTAGAGCGTACAAGATTGTTTGGGGGAGTGGCACAAGACACTACCTCACTTTGGACGTAGTGCCTTCAAGACGACACTTAACCCACAAAGCTATGAGTGGAAAAGCAATTAGTCTAACATGGTTAACGAGTGGTAACTGCTACTAACCTGTATAATAAGGGTTAATGAGCGGCACCTGCTAGGAACAAGTATAATAAAGGTTAACGAGTGGTAACTGCTAGTATAATAAGGGTTAACGAGTGGTAACTGCTGGTATAATAAAAGGTTAATGAGTGGTAGCTGCTAGTAATCTGTATAATGGGTTAACGAGTGATAACTGTAGTAACGTGTGCAATAAGATTAAATGAGCCATAGCAACCAGGCAAAGCTGGGTCCAGAGCTCCCTCCATAACCAACCAACGGACATTAATTAACTGATCATCCATCAATTAATTTGTGTGATCTTCACATTCATAGCTATAACTTTTTTGTCAGATATAAATTTGTCAAACCATTGGAACGCAACTACAACAAGCTGCAGTTTGGTATAAGAAGCGAAGTCTTGAAGACCACCTGCACATATTTTCATCTTCCCAACACACTAGCAAAGGACTCATTAACCATCACTGCATCAGAACAGTCCTAAAGTTTGACGGGGGAAACAACAGCATAGCTAGGGATTACATTCGACCATACCTTACCTTCTCTGCCATCCTGAGGAAACTGGTCTGCAAAACTCAGGCCAGTCATTTCACCCAAGAAGCTGGGTAAGGTATACTGGGGGCCAATTTCTCCACCCTACCATCGTGGCAGTTGTCATTGCATGGCCAAACATGTCAGCACTGGCTGGTCCCACAGCACTTGCACCGGATCCCTGGAAGTTACAATCTATGAAGTACTCCAAGTGATATCTGGAGCACTGGAACCAACTCCAACTTGTATGCTCCCTGTGCTAGCTGGGATGGTGTGCTAGCTGGGATGGTGTGCCAGTTGGGATGGTGTGCTAGCTGGGATGGTGTGCTAGCTGGGATGGCGTGCTGGCTGGGATGGTGTGCTAGCTGGGATGGCGTGCTAGCTGGGATGGTGTGCCAGCTGGGATGTTGTGCTAGCTGGGATGGTGTGCCAGCTGGGATGGTGTGCCAGCTGGGATGGCGTGCTAGCTGGGATGGCGTGCTAGCTGGGATGGTGTGCCAGCTGGGATGGTGTGCCAGCTGGGATGGTGTGCTAGCTGGGATGGTGTGCCAGCTGGGATGGTGTGCTAGCTGGGATGGCGTGCTAGCTGGGATGGTGTGCTAGCTGGGATGGTGTGCTAGCTGGGATGGTGTGCTAGCTGGGATGGTGTGCCAGCTGGGATGGTGTGCCAGCTGGGATGGTGTGCTAGCTGGGATGGTGTGCCAGCTGGGATGGTGTGCCAGCTGGGATGGTGTGCTAGCTGGGATGGTGTGCCAGTTGGGATGGTGTGCTAGCTGGGATGGTGTGCTAGATGTGAGGGTGTGTTAGCTGGGATGGTGTGCTAGCTGGGATGGTGTGCCAGCTGGGATGGTGTGCCAGCTGGGATGGTGTGCTAGCCGGGATGGTGTGCTAGCCGGGATGGTGTGCTAGCTGGGATGGTGTGATAGTGTGTTAGTGAGACAGTTTCATTCACTCTCCGCCGCGACTGTCAATGCCTAAAGTTTCATGAGAAGGCCAAAGAACCCGACAGCTGGGACCCATCAATCAGAACAGCTGCTCCCCCCATCCTTTCAATCGCTACCACTCTGCAGTTCATGCCAAAAACATGCACAGAGAGAACCTACTTCCCCCAATAGGCAGAGGAAAGCTTGATGCAGTCTTGTGCTCAACAAGACACCACGTGCAACTACTATATTCAAGCTCCCTCTACCAAGCCACCAGGCTACCAAATTGTGTCTTAAGCCTTTCTTCTCGTCAACAGACGACAGCGGTCAAGATGGGCTAAAACCGCTCAGTTTCTCCACAAACATGGTGTTGAAGAGGCTTCAACCTGTGTCTGTGGTGCTGTCCAAGACGTGTACCATCACATACTGAACATTTCTCCATTTCTCCGGTGCTAAAAGCCCCAATTGGTGCTGATGGTCTCGAAGAACCCGATGAAGCCACACCATCAACTGCTGGTTTAGAAGCTCACTTGTGATTTGGCGATGTGTCATACGAGCTGATGAATGAACAAACCATCAAGCAAAGAAACCCACACCTCCTCCTCCTCTAGAAGGAAGGGGTTCAAAGTGTTTTGTAGTAAGCATAGGTGCCTGTGCAGTCAAAGGTGAAGAGGTTCAGAGTGCTTCCCAGTAAGCATAAGTGCCTGTTGCAGCTTTACTCAGCAGAAGGGCCTCCAGGTTCAGCATAAAGGCCAGGAAGAAAGACCCTTCATGACAGCAACTCAAGACAGCAATTACAATGGCCAGCCATTCCTTATGTTCAGCTAGAGGGGGCAAGCAAGCAAATCGAGAGAAATGGCTGATGATCGCAACTGTTGTCTGGAACGGATTCTTCTAGCCTTATCGCCATTCATGGAAGTCCTTATTCAGAGGAAAGCTGCACAGGCATCTTGACTTACCTGGAATCTCTCTGAATCCCTTTGCTCTTGGGAAAGAAGTTGCTCCTGGATGAATTATTTGCTGTAAGTTTGGTAGTGGCCATAGATAGAGCCATGTAACACTGCGCAGCTTGTGTTTGAATACACCAAACTGTAGCCTATTGCAATAGCATTCTTATGAACAGTTCGGAAAGTTTATCTTGACAAAAATGGTTATGGCTAAAATGTTAATAAAAAAATATAAATCAGTAGTCAATACAAGGTCCATTGGTTCAGTATATATTTAGCTGCATCAGCCTCACCAAGGCAACGGTATTTTACAAATTTAGAGGAAGAATTACTAATATTATGCTACTATCATTAACTCAATATTCTTGTCAGGAACATGTTGCAGGACCCATTCCTTCCAGTTGTTACTTCAATGGTAACTCATCTTCCCTATGAAGGGTATGAAAATATTCAATACCGAATTGAGGAATATTTTCGAGATCTTTAATATTCATGGCTACACTAAACAAAATTCCATATCTTATTGCTAGTGATGACTGGATGCATGTAGGCCTCAGCTACAGCCTCCTTCAAGGACTTGGTTGCAGCTGCACATGTGAACCCCGCCGACAAACAACAGATGTTTTGATAGAGCACCAGATACAGCCTCCATCAAGTTCTCAGCAACAGCTTCCCAGGAGAGAGGACTCCACAATCCTAAGAGCAGAACTGAGCATAGGTCATTCATCCTGTTCATAATGCAGCATGCATGCTGGCTTGATTATGTCAACAGTGATGACCTTTAGTCATAGCTTTCTACAGCAATCGAGACACCGGTTAGTCATGGATGCGCATTGGAGAAGTAGGAGTCTTCTGTCACTAAAACTGTTATGAATGGATCTATTTTACGCAGGGCACGTGCGGGTCATGTGTGGGTCATGTGCAGGAGGAAGGAGCTGTACATACAATGGTTGGCTTCAATATCTCTTCACAGAGTTTGGTTTTGTTCTAGGTCTACCCTTTACCAGCTTAGCAAAGGAGTCGAGCACGCTGGAAGTGTTATCAGAGCTAGTAGTGGCCGTGTGGGTCGCCAAGAAGAGGCCAATTTGAGTTTTAGCTAGGGAACCAATATAGGGTCTGCTAGTGCACTTCTTGATCTACACCAATTATCACATTAGCTGAACAATCCCTGCAGTAATAGTGGGAGCGGTGAGTTAAGGTCCAGTTCACAATCCGTTCCATTGAATCCATTTCCGTGTGTGCTGTGTAATCCGTTCCATTCCACTGCATGGTTCATAATATTTGCGTTGATTCCGCTGACCACGCTACATTTGAACCTTGGACTGAACTATAATGGATAGCAGTAATCGAGTTGAATTTCAGGGACCCCTGCCTGGGGAAACCTGCGCCGCTTTGGATCTAATAAATACGTCCCTTCTATGAGATGGGGCCCTCTGCACGTATTGGCTCTAGAGTTAGTTACTATGGTTACAAGTAGTAGCGGAACCATCAAATAAACTAGAGCTGATTTAATGAGCCATTCGCAGTTTCAAAGTACAGAATCATTTATACTAGGACATGCAGGCTTAGTCTTTGAGATAGTTTTTTTATCGACTATCAGGAAGAGGCTTCCGTCTTCTTAGACCTTAAACAAGGTTCATCCTTCCCTTCTCTTTATCTGAGCGGCTGGCATGTAATACACGGTTATATATTATATATTATATTTATATATTATATAATGGACATCCTATTTTGTGGGAGGAAGCCACCATCTTGGACCAGGCCAGAAGACAGAAGGAAGTGCTAGTGAAGGAGGCATTGCACATTAGCCTAGCACCAAAGTGTGAGCGGTTCAATCGAGACTGTGGAATGGACTTGCCTGGCTACTGGGGAGCTACTCTGAAGAGCCTGAACTTGAAGCCACGACCACCATAATTACATTTATAATTTTTTTTTTAATTATTTAATATTTATAACATTATCCTACCAGCCCAGGCTAATGCTATGTGCATTAAACCCGTGTATAAATATTAAATATTAGTCCTGACCTAGCCCTACCAGCCCAGGCTAATGCCCTATGCATTAAACCTGTGTATAAACATTAAATATTGGCTACCAGCCCAGGCTAATGCCCTATGCATTAAACCCGTGTATAAATATTAAATATTAGCCCTAGCCCTAGCCCTACCAGCCAAGGCTAATGCCATGTGCATTAAACCTGTGTATAAATATTAAATATTGGCTAGGCTAATGCCCTATGCATTAAACCCGTGTATAAATATTATAATATTAGCCCTAGCCCTAGCCCTACCACCAAGGCTAATGCCATGTGCATTGAACCTGTGTATAAATATTAAATATTGGCTACCAGCCCAGGCTAATGCCCTATGCATTAAACCCGTGTATAAATATTAAATATTAGCCCTAGCCCTAGCCCTACCAGCCAAGGCTAATGCCATGTGCATTAAACCTGTGTATAAATATTAAATATTGGCTAGGCTAATGCCCTATGCATTAAACCCGTGTATAAATATTATAATATTAGCCCTAGCCCTAGCCCTACCACCAAGGCTAATGCCATGTGCATTGAACCTGTGTATAAATATTAAATATTGGCTACCAGCCCAGGCTAATGCCCTGCATTAAACCCGTGTATAAATATTATAATATTAGCCCTAGCCCTACCAAGGCTAATGCCATGTGCATTGAACCTGTGTATAAATATTAAATATTGGCTAGGCTAATGCCCTATGCATTAAACCCGTGTATAAATATTATAATATTAGCCCTAGCCCTACCAAGGCTAATGCCATGTGCATTGAACCTGTGTATAAATATTAAATATTGGCTACCAGCCCAGGCTAATGCTATGTGCATTAAACCCGTGTATAGATATTAAATTCAAATTTAAAAATAAAGACGGAGATTAAGACAGTGAGTGAGACAGTGCAAGTGCTGGAATTGCCACTTCCTCCTCAGCCAGTATTTGCTATGAGACACTTTCAATTAAAAAAATTTAAATGTGCAGAAAGAGGAAAAGAAAGATGCAGGTGTGCTCTACCTTCTCTGCTGACTGATAGCAGGGTGAGTATCATTATCATAATCCAACCCCCCCCCCACACACACCCTCCCTCAGAAAGACTAGTAAGGGATTAACTTCCACCCTACAAAGATATAGTTTTCCATGAAAGATGAATAGCAGCATCACTAGCCTGTATCGCTGGTAATAGCAAGCTGGTTACCTGGACAACCACTTCCTTCCGGGTGAGCCAAAACCTGCCAGGGGTTCGGAAAGATCCACACATACTTCTTTAAAATCCTCTTCAATACAAAGACTCTCAATACTCAACTTAAATTTACTCACTCGACATTTTGACTAGATGCTCTAGCCTTCATCGGGAACAAATTGAAAAACTATGTTCAACACGTGATGTTCTAAAATTATGATTGGTCCAATGCAACGGACTGGATGTGGGACTTGAACCAAATCCTACTCTTGCATCACATATCAGTTCGGATCCATCAGCTCCATTGTTGCATTACCTGTTCACAATCTCAGCGCAACAGATCGGAATGAAGCAAACGATTGGCTTGCGCCATATTGTGAACAGACCCTGATTAATGGGCGGCCAGACAAGATGACACTATGATTATTTCGGCCGGTCTGTCCTGCCCCAAACAACTCGAGAATGATGCCTTCCTTCATACAACCTCAATGAACTCTCAAAGACTTTCTCATTGGAATTTTATTCCCTCTCTCATACAGTGTACTGCTACTAGCTACAATTATCTAGAATACATTGTGAGACTGCTTTCTGCTCTGTTCTTGTTGGAGGGGAGGGGGGAATAAGATAGGAGGAAATTTGATGGGGTGATGAAATTTGACGGGGTATGAATTTTGATGGGGGATGATATTTGATGGGGGACGATATTTGATGGGGGACGATATTTGATGGGGGACGATATTTGATGGGGGACGATATTTGATGGGGGATGGGGGATGATATTTGATGGGGGATGATATTTGATGGGGGATGATATTTGATGGGGGATGATATTTGATGGGGGATGATATTTGATGGGGGATGATATTTGATGGGGATGATATTTGATGGGGGTTGATATTTGATGGGGGATGATATTTGATGGGGGATGATATTTGATGGGGGATGATATTTGATGGGGGGTGATATTTGATGGGGGATGATATTTGATGGGGGATGATATTTGATGGGGGATGATATTTGATGGGGGATGATATTTGATGGGGGATGATATTTGATGGGGGATGGTATTTGATGGGGGGCGGTATTTGATGGGGGGTGGTAGGTGGTATTTGATGGGGGATATTTGATGGGGGATGATATTTGATGGGGGATGATGATATTTGATGGGGGATGATGATATTTGATGGGGGATGATGATATTTGATGGGGGATGATGATATTTGATGGGGGATGATGATATTTGATGGGGGATGATGATATTTGATGGGGATGATGATATTTGATGGGGGATGATGATATTTGATGGGGGATGATGATATTTGATGGGGATGATGATATTTGATGGGGATGATGATATTTGATGGGGGATAATGATATTTGATGGGGGATGATATTTGATGGGGAATGATATTTGATGGGGATGATATTTGATGGGGGATGATATTTGATGGGGGATGATATTTGATGGGGGATGATATTTGATGGGGGATGATGATATTTGATGGGGATGATGATATTTGATGGGGGATGATGATATTTGATGGGGATGATGATATTTGATGGGGGATGATGATATTTGATGGGGGATGATGATATTTGATGGGGGATGATGATATTTGATGGGGATGATGATATTTGATGGGGGATAATGATATTTGATGGGGGATGATATTTGATGGGGGATGATATTTGATGGGGATGATGATATTTGATGGGGGATAATGATATTTGATGGGGGATGATATTTGATGGGGGATGATATTTGATGGGGGATGATATTTGATGGGGGATGATATTTGATGGGGATGATATTTGATGGGGGTTGATATTTGATGGGGGATGATATTTGATGGGGGATGATATTTGATGGGGGATGATATTTGATGGGGGTGATATTTGATGGGGGATGATATTTGATGGGGGATGATATTTGATGGGGGATGATATTTGATGGGGGATGATATTTGATGGGGGATGATATTTGATGGGGGATGGTATTTGATGGGGGGCGGTATTTGATGGGGGGTGGTAGGTGGTATTTGATGGGGGATGATATTTGATGGGGGATGATATTTGATGGGGGATGATGATATTTGATGGGGGATGATGATATTTGATGGGGGATGATGATATTTGATGGGGGATGATGATATTTGATGGGGGATGATGATATTTGATGGGGATGATGATATTTGATGGGGGATGATGATATTTGATGGGGGATGATGATATTTGATGGGGATGATGATATTTGATGGGGATGATGATATTTGATGGGGGATAATGATATTTGATGGGGGATGATATTTGATGGGGAATGATATTTGATGGGGATGATATTTGATGGGGGATGATATTTGATGGGGGATGATATTTGATGGGGGATGATATTTGATGGGGGATGATGATATTTGATGGGGATGATGATATTTGATGGGGGATGATGATATTTGATGGGGATGATGATATTTGATGGGGGATGATATTTGATGGGGGATGATGATATTTGATGGGGGATGATGATATTTGATGGGGATGATGATATTTGATGGGGGATAATAATATTTGATGGGGGATGATATTTGATGGGGGATGATATTTGATGGGGATGATATTTGATGGGGGATAATGATATTTGATGGGGGATGATATTTGATGGGGGATGATATTTGATGGGGGGTGATATTTGATGGGGGATGATATTTGATGGGGGATGATATTTGATGGGGGATGATATTTGATGGGGGATGATATTTGATGGGGGATGATATTTGATGGGGGATGATATTTGATGGGGGATGATATTTGATGGGGGATGTTATTTGATGGGGGATGGTATTTGATGGGGGATGGTATTTGATGGGGGATGGTATTTGATGGGGGATGGTATTTGATGGGGGATGGTATTTGATGGGGGATGGGGGATGGTATTTGATGGGGGATGGTATTTGATGGGGGATGGTATTTGATGGGTGGTGGTATTTGATGGGTGATGGTATTTGATGGGTGGTGGTATTTGATGGGGGGTGGTATTTGATGGGGGGTGGTATTTGATGGGGGGTGGTATTTGATGGGGTGATATTTGATGGGGGATGATATTTGATGGGGGATGATATTTGATGGGGGATGATATTTGATGGGGGATGATATTTGATGGGGGATGATATTTGATGGGGGGTGATATTTGATGGGGGATGATATTTGATGGGGGGTGATATTTGATGGGGGATGATATTTGATGGGGGATGATATTTGATGGGGGATGATATTTGATGGGGGGTGATATTTGATGGGGGATGATATTTGATGGGGGATGATATTTGATGGGGATGATATTTGATGGGGGGATGATATTTGATGGGGGATGATATTTGATGGGGGATGATATTTGATGGGGGGTGATATTTGATGGGGGATGATATTGATGGGGGATGATATTTGATGGGGGATGATATTTGATGGGGGATGATATTTGATGGGGGATGATATTTGATGGGGGATGATATTTGATGGGGGATGATATTTGATGGGGGATGATATTTGATGGTGGGAGGATTTGATGGGGCAAAGAAATTCGAAAGATTGATGAGGGGGGGAAATTTGAAGGGTGGGGGTTGAGGAGAAATTTGATGAGTGGGATGAAATTTGATGAGTGGGAGGAACTTGAGAGGAATAAGTGATTAGGTCATGATCACTAATGTTATATATATTAATGTTATATATATCTCCTACACAACCACTGAGAACCATGACCCCTGACCTTCCCATCAATCTGTTCTCCTAGGTGGAGATAGAGGAGGTCCTTTTGTGGAATCCTCCCGTGATGAGCAGCTAGCCAGCGCAGCAACGAGGTCTTTCCTGAGCCCTGTGGGCCCTCCACAACCACACACATCACACCACTCGCAGCCAGCACCTCCAGACGCACAGACATTGCCCTGAAGGACTCGGGCATCGGCTGCAGGGGGGGGGGGGGGGGGCATGCATTGTAATAAAAGTGGAAATTTCTGACATATGCATACAAGATGGCTTCTTTCATATGGAACACGCTGGGTCTTCGCCCAAATTAAAGCTCCTGTTGACTCCAATATATAATAACCTCTAAATAATTTTCCTCCCCGAGTCTTTCACAGAGAATAGTCTGGCATAATCAACTCTTTACCTTCCAATTTGTGGGTGAGGTTAGAAGCAAGAGATCAGTCTACAACAAGTTCTGCCACTGGGACAAGAGTAATGTACAACCAATCAGATTGCACAATTTGTAGACACCTAGAGGGCCCGCCAGGATTTCTGTTCACACAGTTTAGTGGAGAGGATGACACTCTACACTGTGTGGGTTGTCTAGGCATTTAATATGCACACTACAAGTGCAGTTTAGCGGCGAGGATGACACTGTACACTGTGTGGGTTGTCTAAGCAGTTAATATGCACACTACGAGTGCAGTTTAGTGGCGAGGATGACACTGTACACTGTGTGGGTTGCCTAGGTGATTACTACACGCACTACAAGTGCGGATACAAATCCTCCTCTATGCTCTCTTTCTGAGGAGCAACTAATGTCACAAGAGTGACGAAGCAAGAATTCTGCACAAATCTCGGTATACTACAGACACCAGACACTCAACACATCTCAAGGATAGACAAGGTAAAGGGTAGGCTGTGTTGGGTACACAGTTCCTAAAAACACGTTAAAATATAAAATCTGAGAATATAACTTCTCCCACCTATTTATCAGAGGGGGGGGGGTAACTTTCATTCATAAATGGCAGAATGCATTCACAATTAAATTGAGGGAGAGGCTCACAATTGAGTCATGCGTCCACATCTAGTAATCCACCTTGCTAACAAGATGTCTCCAGTGTTGTACAAAGCTGGTGTTCTAGGTTTCTAAGGTGTTCTAGCCATCATGAAAGCATTAAACATCAGCTGGACAACAAATGACCAAAATTTAACAATGGAGAGTATGTTTGGTAAGTTTTGCAATTGAAGTGTCCCTCTTAACATTAATCTGGTGGTGTTATTATAAGCCAGCACAGCAATACCATCTAGAAGATAATGAAAGACATACGTGGTCAGGATGAAAGGCCATTTCCACTAAGTGGCACTCAGCGAAGGGGACTTCACCCTTCTGTAAGGGACAAGCAAACGTAGCGCTGTCTCCACAACACCAGTTTCCCTTTTACCAAGATTTTCTAGTTAGACAACGCCAATTCCAACTCGTCCTAAGGCAGGTTAGTTCAACCAACAGAAAAACTTAGCCGCAGCTGTTCACGAAAGCTGAGCTTTACTGATACACGTGGGTCGGTTACCTGGGGGGACGTAAGCACCGCCCACGTTATGACCTTTTGATTAATTCCTAAACCACACCGGCATCGTGCCAGCTTTGATGATCGTGATCCGGTGAGATTGACTCAGATCTGTATTGTGTTTATGCCCTCTCGAGGCCTAGCTGCGTGGAGGCACAGTGTGTAGGATTTGGCAAGGCAGGATGAGTAACGTCCAAGTGGCTGTGCGAGCTAGACCCTTGACAAAAAGGTGAGAGACGTTCCTCTACCTATCTGCAACTCCTCCCAATTCTTTTTAAATCTGTACTCTCTAGCAAATAACTTTCCACGGCAGCCTAACTCATAGCTGCAATGTCAAAAATCGGTAGCTAAGGCCGTCTGAATTAACTGACCAATTCTTGAGTTTCTCCCCCACTCTATCCCTCCTTGATTGAGAGCTAGAATCCTTCCTATCTGCTTCTTACCATTTTAGCAAGGACATGGAAATAAATTGCAATGTGTGTGCTTATAATCAGCAAAAACAAAAACTGCAGGAGGAAGAAGCCGGTGTGTGCGCTGTTTTTGTTTTGTTTTGTTTTCCCTGCAGTATTGCGCTAGCCTTTTAAGACCTAATTCTAAGCAGTGCTAATATATGTTGGTGAGAATGCTCTAGTTTCAGACTAGTCTTGACTTCATCCAAATGCAGGCAAACTCACATAATTTAGCAGAATGTAAAGCTGGCCAGCAGCAATACAAACTAGCAGTGGGCACAGCTGGATCTCATTACCCCTGGTCTTTGAAATGCTGTTGTTTTTTGTGTGTGTGTTTCATCTGCTCCTAGTGGAGCTATACCTGCTGAACCTGCTCCTAGTGGAGCTATACCTGCTCCTAGTGGAGCTATACCTGCTGAACCTGCTCCTAGTGGAGCTATGCCTGCTGAACCTGCTCCTAGTGGAGCTATACCTGCTGAACCTGCTCCTAGTGAAGCTATACCTGCTGAACCTGCTCCTAGTGGAGCTATGCCTGCTGAACCTGCTCCTAGTGGAGCTATACCTGCTGAACCTGCTCCTAGTGGAGCTATGCCTGCTGAACCTGCTCCTAGTGGAGCTATGCCTGCTGAACCTGCTCCTAGTGGAGCTATGCCTTCTGAACCTGCTCCTAGTGGAGCTATACCTGCTGAACCTGCTCCTAGTGGAGCTATGCCTGCTGAACCTGCTCCTAGTGGAGCTATGCCTGCTGAACCTGCTCCTAGTGGAGCTATACCTGCTTAACCTGCTCCTAGTGGAGCTATACCTGCTGAACCTGCTCCTAGTGGACCTATGCCTGCTGAACCTGCTCCTAGTGGAGCTATGCCTGCTGAACCTGCTCCTAGTGGAGCTATACCTGCTGAACCTGCTCCTAGTGGAGCTATACCTGCTGCTCCTAGTGGAGCTATACCTGCTGAACCTGCTCCTAGTGGAGCTATGCCTGCTAAACCTGCTCCTAGTGGAGCTATGCCTGCTGAACCTGCTCCTAGTGAAGCTATACCTGCTGAACCTGCTGAACCTGCTCCTAGTGGACCTGCTGAACCTGCTCCTAGTGGAGCTATGCCTGCTCTTAGTGGAGCTATACCTGCTGAACCTGCTCCTAATGGAGCTATGCCTGCTGAACCTGCTCCTAGTGGAGCTATACCTGCTGAACCTGCTCCTAGTGGAGCTATGCCTGCTGAACCTGCTCCTAGTGGAGCTATGCCTGCTGAACCTGCTCCTAGTGGAGCTATGCCTGCTGAACCTGCTCCTAGTGAAGCTATACCTGCTGAACCTGCTCCTAGTGGAGCTATACCTGCTGAACCTGCTCCTAGTGGACCTGCTGAACCTGCTCCTAGTGGAGCTATGCCTGCTGAAAAACCTTGTAAAGAGGTATCAATAGCTCCCCTGCATTCCGGAGTTTTGTACAAAAAAAATTATCTTATATCTTATTCATTGTCATGATTATTTTTTGAAGATTTTTTAGCAGCCAAAATAAAAATAACTTTTACCCGAGACTCTGGATTGTGACTCTGGATTGTGACTCTGGATTGAGACTCTAGGGATTGAGACTCTAGGGATTCAGACTCTGGATTGAGACTCTGGATTGAGATTTCCTGCTGTACAGTAATTGTAGAAAGTGTGTGTACCGGTGGAGATCTCCTCAAGCTTGGTTGACAATGTGGTGGTGGTGGCTGGGTGAAGCCTTGGCGATGCAATGGCAGCTAAAAGGTTCCCTGTTACCCCATCCCTGTCATGATTGGTTTGCCGCAAACTGGTGATATATTGTGAACCAGTGGCATCACTACCTGTGGTTTGCTAATTAAATAATTAACACTTCAAATATAAAGTGGCAGTAGTGTATTGCCTTGGAAACATGAGAAGTTGTATATTGCACTAGGGGTTTTTTGTATTGGTCACATGACTTGACCTCCCTTACCATTTGCACTCATCCCTCTCCCTACTATGCACGCCCGTCCTCTCTAAGACACACCTCTCTCTCTCCCTCCCCAAGTATAGGGAAAAGTAAAAATAACATCTCTGACCTGTTTTGTTCTCATAAGGAACAGAATGTGTATTGATAATTTATTACAAGAAAGCCCCTACCATTATAAGGTAACTGGAGAACCAATGCAGTTGCTATGGTGAGTGAGAGAGCCTGTAACAAGGGGTCCATGCTCACCTCGAAATTGGAAAGGGTTCATGCTCTAAAGGCTAGGCCTAAGGGACATGTAATGTATCTCTAGAGCTTCACTCTCTCGGGATTGGGGGGAGCCCCTTTGGTTAGAGCATGTATGACAAATGTTTGTGTGAGCCCACCCACCCCATCCCGCAATAATTTCACAACCCCTTTGTCCTATTTTGTCCTTGCTGCCTGAAAGACATTAATGATAGACTATTCTCGGGTTGCTGGAGCTCACCCCAATCTCTTCTCACTCACACAAATCTGGACTGTCTCGCAGATAATAACAGGAGCGGCATAAAATTATGGCTTGGGGGTGTGGCCTTATTGGAGCACTCAGGAATTTGTAAGCTCGCCAGGATAAGTGGGGGTGGGAGAGAAGGTATTGCGGTATTGCTGTGAATAATCCAGAGATGCCTCTTCTACCAACACCTCTCCTACCCCCAGGGTTCCCGGGATTGTCCCTAGCCTTAGAATTTTCCCGGTGTTGGTTCCAAGATCCAATATTCCCGGTGCTGGTTCCAAGATCCATATTCCCGGTGCTGGTTCCAAGATCCAGGATGCAAAAAGAACTGTTCTCACTAGCAGCCTCCCAATTTAGTCCAAAGTACCCTGGGGGTGATGTAGGAAAGGTTACGACCAAACTAGACACTCCATCTGGAGCTATCAAAGCTAAAGCAAGAGATAGGATAAAAGACTATCACTTCTCAAGTTGAAAGGAGCTGACTAATACTGTGTTGTCTTTGTGTTGATGTTTGTCAAGCAGAGCCACTTGTGCTTCATACAGACAGTGGCACACATTCTCAGGTACAGGGAGAGTTGTGTAAAGGCATGTGCTAGGCTTTGGCTTCCATATGCTACGTAAGTGAGCCGTGATGGAGAATTCTTGTCTAGCAAGTGTTCTTCACACAACACATCCGTTAGGCCGTGCATTAGATGGAACAGGGAGAGTTGTATAAAGGCATGTGCTAGGTTTTGGCTTCCATATGCTACGTAAGTGAGCCGTGATGGAGAATTCTTGTCTAGCAAGTGTTCTTCACACAACACATCCGTTAGGCCGTGCATTAGATGGAACAGGGAGAGTTGTATAAAGGCATGTGCTAGGCTTTGGCTTCCATATGCTACGTAAGTGAGCCGTGATGGAGAATTCTTGTCTAGCAAGTGTTCTTCACACAACACATCCGTTAGGCCGTGCATTAGATGGAATTCGGGTTGAAATGCACTTAGAACATGTCGATGTTTAGGTCCTAAGTTTTTCATTCCATTCCATACTGTAATTTTTTCTCCATTCTGTGATTTCAAATTTTATTCAGGGAGGTGGACTTGGGCACCAAAGTGATGGTGAAGATGCGAAATAAGTCCACGGTTGTCACCAAGGTACTTATTACTATGCTATCTCTCTCATTCAGGAGTGGGTAAAGGGCGTCGAATGAGGTAAGGTGGCCCTGTTCAGCATCCTAAGCTTCTTCCCTGTAACTTTCATGCAGTCGGTTTTATGTCCAAAAATAGCTCTCTTTAGAGTGCGTGGCAAGCTGGGGGTTAGGTAGGTATAGGGTCAGTGGCAAGCTGGGGGTTAGGCAGGTGTATAGGGTCAGTGGCAAGCTGGGGGTTGGGTAGGTATAGGGTCAGTGGCAAGCTGGGGGTTAGGTAGGTATAGTGGCAGTGGCAAGCTGGAGGTTAGGTAGGTATAGGGTCAATGGCAAGCTAGGGGTTAGGTAGGTATAGGGTCAGTGGCAAGCTGGAGGTTGGGTATGTATAGGGTCAGTGGCAAGCTGGGGGTTAGGTAGGTATAGGGTCAGTGGCAAGCTAGGGGTTAGGTAGGTATAGGGTCAGTGGCAAGCTGGGGGTTAGGTACATGTAGGTATAGGGTCAGTGGCAAGCTGGGGGTTAGGTACATGTAGGTATAGGGTCAGTGGCAAGCTGGGGGTTAGGTACATGTAGGTATAGGGTCAGTGGCAAGCTGGGGGTTAGGTAGGTATAGGGTCAGTGGCAAGCTGGGGGTTAGGTAGGTATAGGGTCAGTGGCAAGCTGAGGGTTAGGCAGGTATAGGGTCAGTGGCAAGCTGGGGGTTAGGTAGGTATAGGGTCAGTGGCAAGCTGGAGGTTAGGCAGGTATAGGGTCAGTGGCAAGCTGGGGGTTAGGTAGGTATAGGGTCAGTGGCAAGCTGGGGGTTAGGTATGGCAAGCGGGGGGTTAGGTAGGTATAGGGTCAGTGGCAAGCTGGGGGTTAGGTAGGTATAAGGTCAGTGGCAAGCTAGGGGTTAGGTAGGTATAGGGTCAATGGCAAGCTGGGGGTTAGGTATGTATAGGGTCAGTGGCAAGCTAGGGGTTAGGTAGGTATAGGGTCAGTGGCAAGCTGGGGGTTAGGTATGTATAGGGTCGGTGGCAAGCAGGGGGTTAGGTAGGTATAGGGTCAGTGGCAAGCTAGGGGTTAGGTAGGTATGGGGTCAATGGCAAGCTGGGGGTTAGGTATGTATATGGTCAGTGGCAAGCTGGGGGTTAGGTAGGTATAGGGTCAGTGGCAAGCTGGGGGTTAGGTAGGTATAGGGTCAGTGGCAAGCTGGGGGTTAGGTATGTATAGGGTCGGTGGCAAGCGGGGGGTTAGGTAGGTATAGGGTCAGTGGCAAGCTGGGGGTTAGGTAGGTATGGGGTCAGTGGCAAGCTGGGGGTTAGGTAGGTATAGGGTCAGTGGCAAGCTTGTAGGTATAGGGTCGGTGGCAAGCTGGGGGGGGGGTAGGTAGGTATAGGGTCAATGGCAAGCTGGGGGTTAGGTAGGTATAGGGTCAGTGGCAATCTCTTGGGGTTAGGTATGTATAGAGTCGGTGGCAAGCAGGTAGGTATAGGGTCGATGGCAAGCTTTAGTGGTGTTGTTGTTTTCTTTGGGGGTTGGAGAGTGGTACTAATTTCGCATGTGATCTACTAGTTTAATTAAGGGGGGACTAGACCTGAAACTGGGGGGGGGGGAAACGTCTGTTGATTTAGACATGCCCATAACTTTTTTTATAATTACACTGTCCAAATAATATTATGCCCATATTGTTCCTTGATCTATGTGCTTTCCAATGATATAAAAGATTAGTCTATAGGCATATTTTCTCAGAAGATACATGCAGAAATATCAAGACATTCCCCCCAAAATAAACACTTTGCCCCAACACTTCCCCCTCACCCATACTTACAAACCAAAAGCTGTAAATTGGTCTGTGGTTTTCCTAAGCATATGAGCGAGACAAAAATGCAATAACTAAACTGGGGGGAGTGGCGCATCCTGCCGTATTAGTGAATACGCGATCTTAACGATAAATCTGCAAAGGTCACCTCTTCTAATCACCATAACTTGACAACCCATCAAGTAAAATAAAAAAATGTCTCCAACATATAATAGCTTAGGCAAACCACAGACCAATTTACAGCTTTTGGTTTGTAAGTATGGGTGAGGGGGAAGTGTTGGGGCACAAGTGTTTAGTTTTTTGTAATGCCTTGATATTTCTGCATGTATCTTCTGAGAAAATATGCCTATAGACTAATCTTTTATATCATTGGAAAGCACATAGATCAAGGAACAATATGGGCATAATATTATTTGGACAGTAATTATTTTTAAAAAGTTATGGGCAGTCTAAATCAACAGACGTTTTCCCCCCAGTTTCAGGTATAGTCCCCCCCTTAAGTCAACTCAAACTTCTTCTGTGCCTCTGCAGTGTGTGCACTAAATTCAGAAGTTGCCATAGATACATGCTGATGAGTTTTTACTGGAGGTATACAGAGGGTGATCGTATTGTTCAAACCATGGAGCCCCAATCTAGGGCTTGCCACTACTACATGACCTCCAATATTTTGATGCCCCTTCAAGAACTCGATGGGATCAATCTTTTGACACTAACTACCTCCATTGGAGCTATTGGGAGGGAGTGTCTGACCTTTGGGGCCACTCTGAATGAATTTGTTTTGGGTTGTCTTTCCTGCTCTCTGCACTCTCAGTCAAGTTACTATGGTGACACAACTACAAATAACAAAGTTCATAGTACATGCGTGGCTGCATATGACCACTCCCCCTCCGTAGCCTGTGTTTAATTAATGATGTTGTCACAGACCGTGCTGGGGCTCTCTGTAGGAGAGACTAGAGATGACACCAAGGAGTTTCTGTACGACTATTCCTATTGGTCAGTGGACACCATGGATGACAATTTTGTCACACAAGAGCAGGTTGGTTTTGTATTACTATATGTAGGTGTTGGTGTGTGTGATGATACTGATAGTAGTATATGTGATGTTAGTGTGTGTATGTGAGATTCTTGTTTTGTGTGTTCAGACATAGTTCATGTTGGAAGATCGACAGTATTTTGTCTAATGGTGTATTTGACACTCAAGCGAAAGAGATTTAACACCAGTTGTTGTTGTCGTTATATTTGTTAGCTTTAATTTACAGGCTTTTTTCCTCTCTTTTCTGAGCAATTTTTCTTCTTCCTGTCTCTCTCTTCCTCTCCCCTCCTCCTTACCCTGCTTCTGTCTCCTCTTTCTCCCGCCCTCTTCCTCTCTCTCTTCCTCTCCCCTCCTCCTTAATGGTTCTGTCTCCCCTCCCCCCCCCCCCCCCCCTCTGTTTATGTGTGTCTCTGTGTGTGTGTGTGTGTATCACATCCATCTATCTTTCACTCTCCATCTCTCCCCCCCCCCCCCCTCCCACACACACACATACACACCACCATGCCCACCTCCTCTGCGCAGGTGTACACTGACCTAGGTAAATCAGTGCTGGAGTCGGCCTTCCAGGGTTATAATGCCTGCATATTCGCTTATGGACAAACAGGCTCTGGCAAGACCCACACCATGATGGGCTCAGAGGTACATCAGTTATGAAATGCTTAGTCATAGTGCGTGATGGTAACTAAGGGTTGTGGGCAAGCAAAATGAACTAAAAGCTGTAGTTTTCTGCGGTGCTAGTTCTGCACTGGAGTTGAGACTTGTTCAGAATGCCCTAGGCCCCACATTCCAATGTGTTGTTGCGGCAGATTGTGAACCTCCAGTTTTGCAGGCTGCAAGATGCATTCTGGCCTCATTTGTTCTAGCAGATATTGTGGACATGTTGAAGTAAGTGCCCTTTTCACACAATAGAAATGGATGTGGTAGTGAGGATCAGCGCCATGACACCAGAGACTGTTCCTGCTCATTGTTGGGATTCTGATATGACTCGATCTTTTATCTGCCGGAAATGTCTTGCTCACGCGAGCAGCCATAATTATCTATCTATCTATATGTATATATATATATATCAGGGGTGTATTTAGGGGGGGCGGGGGGGGGGGGCATTCGCCCCCCCTTGTATCATTCTCGCCCCCCCCCCTTGAAATTAGAGATTTTTTTTTTAATAATGTCAAGAAAGGTGTAATACAAGAAAGGTGTAATAAGCTTATGATATCAGGTTCAAATGATAGGAATGTCAAACTGAGGTTCTTCTTGGTTTTCTCTGCCATACGTCCACAATCTCTTCAAGGTCGCTCTCAGAGAGTACTTCTGGTGCCTCTATAGCAATCCTCATAAGGTGAGAAAGGCTGCAGTCACTTAGAGAATTACGCAAACGAGTCTTGATCATCTTCATCTGTGAGAAGCTTCTCTCCACAGAAGCAGTAGAAACTGGAATCGATAAGCAGATGGAGGCAATCTTGTGCAAATTGGGAAACATGGCCTTGAGCATGTCGTTTGAAACAAGTTCTTTCAGCTGTGATGCAGTAGTATCCCGTGGTTGCTTGACTAACAGCTGGCGGAATGTTTTCCACTCTGTAAGTATTTCAGTGGAAATCATGGCTGTCTTCACTGTTTCTTCTCCATCCAATGTTTCTGCATCTCTATCTTCTCCGTAGTGAGCAATCAGTTTCTCAACAGACGTGTCTCCATAAGTGGGAAAAGATACTGAATCTGGTTTTGGAACTTTCCGTGGATCGAATATAGACAATGCTGATACAACAGCGTTGGATGAAGAAAATCGGCTTGTTATGTTGGCCTTTAAATCAGCAACAAAAGGCTTACCAACAACATTCTGGAACGAAAGTATTTTATCAGCGTCAATAGACACCTTTGTAGATGACTTCAAGTCTTCAACGTTTTCAAGAAGCTCCAACACCCAGTTCGCTCCAGGCAAAACTGCATCATCCAAGGATTTAACAGTAGCATCAACAAGGAATGATATCAACGAGAGGTCAAGCTGCTCTGCCTGAAGTGCTTTGCTGAGCTTGGCTACTTGTGGTAGAGTGAAATCAAGCAAATATATAGCTGTGGTGGCGTGTGATGACATCATGTCTAAGATTAGACTTGACCATGACATAATGGACTGAGTTAAAAATACTGAGAGAGAGGGAGTGGGAAAGAAGGAGAAACAAAAGAAGTGACAAACCTACAAAGGAGAGCACGTGGTGGTGTGTGATGTCATCGTGTCATGACACATGCTCTCCTTTTTCCAAGCAGCTACAATATCATGAGAAATATATACAGTCTAGCCATAGTTCGGTATAGCATAATGCCATTGGTAGTCAGTCAAAATAGCTATCCTCAGACATTGTAAAAGCAAAAAAATATATGGGGGGATCTTCCCCCCAGACCCCCCTTTTACGGCTTATGAACATGTTAAGAAAATATTAACAAAAATTAGGGCACCAAGTGACCAACCATTTCCACCACCCCCCCCCCCTAGAGAACTAGAGAAAAATTGTGTATGAAACCTGTTGTCCATGATTTTGTAAGAAAATGCATGGAATGCAACATAATTCGATTTCACAAAAGCCCACCTCCATTATACGAGTGACAAGTGACTATATCTAATCTATATATGCTGATTGCCGTAGCATGCAACTTCAGCAAATATTTAAGATGGAATGTTGTACTAAAGATTTTAGAAAAAGTGCATGCCATCATAAGTAGCAGCTATATATACAGTTAGTACTGCAAAAATACCTGTGGGTAAAACACTTTCGTACTCCACGCGGAAGCCCAGGGTGCACGTCCCCTTTCCGCACCATCCAGGCTCTCCGCCCCCCCTTATTTTTCCATATCTCAAGTTCGCCCCCCCTTGGCAAAATTTCTGTATACAACCCTGATATATACACACACACCAAGTGTAATAAGGCTGTTTGTCATGGAAGAACTTTAACATGACAACAATATTCATCTCTCCACGCACATGGAGCGTCTTGCTTGCAAAGAAGACAAACCGAACAATGCAGCAACTTGACATTTTGCTTGCCCTTCACGTGAGTGCGTGCAGGATGGGTGGAGCTTACAGGCGGAGGAGAATAATTGAACAACTCATTCACGGTGATTCCGTGGTGGTGCTGAGGGGAACCAGCGCAGATATCTAAGAATATCCGATGCTCAAAGTTGTTGTTCAGCTAACTAACTGCAGCCATAGCCAGTATTGGGTGGAGAAGAACTTCCGACATCCACAGATGACCCCCCACAGATGAGCCAAATGGTTGAGCGATGACTCTTGTTTCTATGCTGGGGGAGTATCCACCTTGAGCTCAGTTACAAAGAAGCAGGTTGAGTAGGACTGACATTTTTATGTAGTGGGGAAACCTGGATGGAATCAGTGGCATTATTTTGTGATGTACAGGCCTGCTGTCTATTCTACTAATAGTTGTTTTTGTGTTCAAAATGCTCTGTAGCTTGACCAATCTCAAGGGGGAGGGCTGAGAAAAGGCAGCTGTAACTATCTTGAAAGAGCAGAGGAGGTAACAGCTTGCTCCCGCTGCACCTCTTGGGACTATGAAAGAGAATTACTGTCTCAACAATAGGATGCTACATTCTAGCTAAAATGAAAATTAATCAATAGCCTGTGCGCTGTAGTTGGTACACCCTCCCCCTGATGGGGATGAAAGAGCAGCTGGTCTGCACAAAGGCAAGTTTAAGATGATGTAACCAGCTGGCTGTTATGGAAGCTAGCTGGCCAGCTACTGGCCCTGTACTGAAGCTACATGTAGCTGACCATGCTAAAGCTAGGTTCCTATTTAGTGGCCATGCTAAAGCTAGTTGCCTATTTAGTGAAGCTAGCTGGCCATGCTAAAGCTAGGTGGCCGTGCTAAAGCTAGGTTCCCCTGTACTGAAACTAGCTGGCCATGCTAAAGCTAGGTGCCCCTGTACTGAAACTAGCTGGCCATGCTAAAGCTAGGTTCCCCTGTACTGAAACTAGCTGGCCATGCTAAAGCTAGGTGCCCCTGTACTGAAGCTAGCTGGCCATGCTAAAGTTAGGTGGCCATGCTAAAACTAGGTGCCCCTGTACTGAAACTAGCTGTCCATGCTAAAGCTAGGTGCCCCTGTACTGAAACTAGCTGTCCATGCTAAAGCTAGGTGCCCCTGTACTGAAACTAGCTGGCCATGCTAGACCTAGGTACCCATGTGGTGAAGTTAGCTGTCTGAGTCAATTGACTGTCACCACTGAGCACACTTGCCAAGGCTGAAGCTCAAAGGGACTGACAGGAATGGGGTTAGAGAAAGAACACGTAGAAGGAAGGACAAAGAAATGTGCCTAGAGGAGAAGTGAACAACAGCCTACAAAGTTAGTGTGTCACTATATAAGTTGTCTGTGGACATTTGAAACCCAACTATATTCCTGTAGCATTGTAGATGAAGAACCAGTCAGCTGATGTAATTAGTTGTAAGTGTACATGTATTCCTTACTAGCTGCCTGTTAAGGAAGCAGGTATGTATAAACTCTCAAAGGAACGTTCAGCTGACTTTGCAATCAAACCCAGTCTCTGTAGCAAACTTCAAATTTCTCTCTCTGGCTTTTGGGTGGCCTTTGTCAGGAATGATGAGATGGTATGGCTCACTTGAGGTTGTTGTGTAGCTAGCTACTGTATCCACCACATGATGTGACTTCATTCGGCACGAAGGTTGGCACACTTATGACTGAGCAGCTGCATAACAAAACTATGCCCATGCACGGGTAGAATCGCTGAGTGTACGTACTGGGCTCGCTAGAAGGCAAGGCCGGACTCGCTAGAAGACATGGACGGGATCGCTAGAAGGGGCAGCTGGGATCGCTGGAAGCAGCGGTGGTCTGTTGCAGGATAGAGCCTGGAGAAATTAAGTGGACGTCACATCTCTGATCAGCAACAATGGAGGAAGCACTGAATTTCGAGCAGATGGAGACATGGTCACGATCGACGCTTAAGGGGGGACTACACCTGAAACCACCAAAATTTGAACGCATTTTTGTAGCCATCATAACTTTCCCTCCCTTTCTTCTGTGAAGATATTTTTTATACCAACTTGTTGCTCATTCTGTGTGCTTTAAGATGATATGTGAAATGTCTCTATAGGCACATTTTCTTAGAAGATACATCCAAAAAGGCAAGGGTCACTCCAAAAATTGCACCCCCCAAACTGCGGCGAGGATATTTCCCAAGTGCCTGGTCTACAGATGCCCAAATTTGGTTTGTAGCTTACCAAGACATTTAGTTGTGATATAACGGAGGCATATTTTTCAACACATCTCTTGTTCATTAGTTCTAAGGCATTTCATTTCCAACCACACAAAATAAACGCAAAATCTGTGACAGTCACCTCTTCTAATCACCATAACTAGGCAATGCTTCAAGTTAAAAAAAATATCAAACCGTTATATCACAGATCACTAAAAGAGCTCTCAAATGAATCCTCAAATATTGAAATTGAGTCAAGTGTGGCAAAGGTATGTTCGCCGCAAAATCAGAACAAAATAGATTTTCAAAATTCCTGGCAATAATGTGTTGAAGGAGGGACAGTTGCATTTTTGGGGGAGAGTGACCCACATGTATTTCCCCCCCTTTTTCTTCTTGTGGTTACCACTTTATAACTCCATAGATTCCGTAAACTTCATGGTATGGACTTGATATATAGCTCAAAAGATAGGTCTCTCTTTGTGCTCTCTGTTGATACTAAAATATTTTTCATAGGTATAACTATAGCCAAGTTACAGGAGCTACAAGTGGAGGGAACCTCAAAAACCTGAATGCCTGAACTGGCAGTATAAATATCTCCTGATTGCCAAGTGCTACAGAATTGAAATTAGCACCAGTGGCTAGAGGAGGCCCTACTCTATTCAATGAGGGTTTTTATTAGGCGTTAAAATCTAAGTACGTGGTCAAGCGTGGTCTAGCGCGTGGGTGGAAAATGAATTTCGTTAATAATCCATAAAACTCATTTTCCACCCGCGCGCTTGACCACCTACTTACATTTTAGCGCCTTATGAAAACACTCATTGAATAGAGTAGGGCCTCCTCTAGCCACTGGTGCTAATTTCAACTCTCTAGCACTTGGCAATCAGGAGATATTTATACTGCCAGTTCAGGCATTCAGGTTTTTGAGGTTCCCTCCACTTTAGGTCCAGTAACTAGGCTATAGTTATACCCATGAAAAATATTTTAGTATCAACAGAGAGCACAAAGAGAGACCTATCTTTTGAGCTATATATCAAGTCCATACCATGAAGTTTACAGAATCTACAGAGCTATAAAGTGGTAACCACAAGTTTATTTGTTTTAATTTAAAAAATGGTGCTGTCCCCCCCTTTAGTGTTCCTTGTTGGTTTCTCTTCAAATCAATAAGAAATGCATGGACAAAAACCATCATAACTTTGAAATGGAGCATCCAATAGCTCTAAAACTTTAGAATTGGCTAGTAGATATGTACAGCAACAGTTTGAACTGATAAAAAAAATAAAAAAACCTCCAAAGTTTTTCAGGTGTAGTCCCCCCTTAACCAATGAAGGCTAGAACACAGTCAAGTAGGTTCAACCCAGAGATTTATCTTCTAATCTGCTCTGGATAGTTTTTATGCTCGTGTTTCAACCGAACTCTGCTCTTGAAGCAACGTAAAAGATAAATGGGTGGAAGCCATCTAAAACTTCCATTGAAGTATGTGTTAGCAACCAGCTTTTTCAATGTGAGTATGTGTGCATGCATGTATGTGCAATTGCAGACCTGCAGCAGGGAAAGAATGGATGTACAAAAATTTTGGAGCTCAGCTTAAATCCCCAAAGATGGTTATTGGCTTGGCCTCTGAGATCACTGGAGACCACCATCATGCAAAGTTGTAGCTTGCCTTTTCCTCGCCATTTTTTCCTCCTTTTTTTCCTTCTTTTTTTATCCTCTTAACCCTTGAGAACAGATCATGGATATGTCCACGCGTTTCAAACAGGCCCAACACAGCTGTGCAAAGAACCCAACTTGGAGGCCATTACCAAATGCTGTGCTACAGCTCACACACAGAAATCTAACTCAAGCTTTTTGACGAGGCTGCCCCCAACCTGGACAAAGACATGGTGGCTGGAATGGCGAGGTTTACAAGACTCTCTCCACAGCTTTGTAATTCAAATGGCCTGGAAGGACTCTCAAGACAACTTCCTTGCCTGCCATACTGGAGTTTGGTTGATGGAGGGACTAGCTAGTTATCTGACTAGAACAAAGGTGACATCTGCAGTCATTGACCTCCAAGTGCTTTTGTTAACTTTGGTCATGGTATATGCAAGCCAGCAGTTAACAGAGCTTGCCTGGTAGAGCCCTCAATGGGTGAAGATGCCTCTCACGAGTTTTGTCCCTACTGCATCCTGTTAAGTACAGTAACCCATGCCCGGAAATACTGCTAATCCTGCCTACCTACTGTGAGCCCAGAATAAAGACAACAAATATCGTCAGGGGAAACGACACGGGGAACATTCAATGCTTCCCGAAGATGACAATATTTCATCCAAATGTCGGTCCAGTCTTTTACGGCACACCTCGAAGGCCAACAAAGCCAAAAGAAAATAAACATTCTATCCAGAACAGTTGCATGACAACATGAATGGAGTAGTGCTTAACAGCTACTGCTTGAAGTAGCCTAAGAGCTACTGCTTGGAGTCGTTTTTAAGAGCCACTGCTTGGAGTAGTGTCTAAGAGCCACTGCTTGGAGTAGTGTCTAAGAGCTACTGCTTGAAGTAGTCTAAGAGCTACTGCTTGGAGTAGTGTCTAAGAGCCACTGCTTGGAGTAGTGTCTAAGAGCCACTGCTTGGAGTAGCCTAAGAGCTACTGCTTGGAGTAGTGTCTAAGAGCCACTGCTTGGAGTAGTGTCTAAGAGCTACTGCTTGGAGTAGTGTCTAAGAGCCACTGCTTGGAGTAGTGTCTAAGAGCCACTGCTTGGAGTAGTGTCTAAGAGCCACTGCTTGGAGTAGTGTCTAAGAGCCACTGCTTGGAGTAGTGTCTAAGAGCCACTGCTTGGAGTAGTGTCTAAGAGCCACTGCTTGGAGTAGTGTCTAAGAGCCACTGCTTGGAGTAGTGTCTAAGAGCCACTGCTTGGAGTAGTGTCTAAGAGCCACTGCTTGAAGTAGTGTCTAAGAGCCACTGCTTGGAGTCGTGTCTAAGAGCTACTGCTTGGAGTAGTGTCTAAGAGCCACTGCTTGGAGTAGTGTCTAAGAGCCACTGCTTGGAGTAGTGTCTAAGAGCCACTGCTTGAAGTAGTGTCTAAGAGCCACTGCTTGGAGTAGTGTCTAAGAGCCACTGCTTGGAGTAGTGTCTAACAGCTACTGCTTGAAGTAGTGTCTAAGAGCCACTCTTGGAGTAGTGTCTAAGAGCCACTGCTTGAAGTAGTCTACTTGAAGTAGTGCCTAAGAGCCACTGCTTGGAGTAGTGTCTAAGAGCTACTGCTTGGAGTAGTGTCTAAGAGCCACTGCTTGGAGTAGTGTCTAAGAGCCACTGCTTGGAGTAGTGTCTAAGAGCCACTGCTTGGAGTAGTGTCTAAGAGCCACTGCTTGGAGTAGTGTCTAAGAGCCACTGCTTGGAGTAGTGTCTAAGAGCCACTGCTTGGAGTAGTGTCTAAGAGCCACTGCTTGGAGTAGTGTCTAAGAGCCACTGCTTGGAGTAGTGTCTAAGAGCTACTGCTTGGAGTAGTGTCTAAGAGCCACTGCTTGGAGTAGTGTCTAAGAGCCACTGCTTGGAGTAGTGTCTAAGAGCCACTGCTTGGAGTAGTGTCTAAGAGCTACTGCTTGGAGTAGTGTCTTAAGAGCCACTGCTTGAAGTAGTGTCTAAGAGCCACTGCTTGGAGTAATGTCTAAGAGCCACTGCTTGAAGTAGTGTCTAAGAGCCACTGCTTGGAGTAGTGTCTAAGAGCCACTGCTTGGAGTAGTGTCTAAGAGCTACTGCTTGGAGTAGTGTCTAAGAGCTACTGCTTGGAGTAGTGTCTAAGAGCTACTGCTTGGAGTAGTGTCTAAGAGCCACTGCTTGGAGTAGTGTCTAAGAGCCACTGCTTGAAGTAGTGTCTAAGAGCCACTGCTTGGAGTAGTGTCTAAGAGCTACTGCTTGGAGTAGTGTCTAAGAGCTACTGCTTGGAGTAGTGTCTAAGAGCCACTGCTTGGAGTAGTGTCTAAGAGCTACTGCTTGGAGTAGTGTCTAAGAGCCACTGCTTGGAGTAGTGTCTAAGAGCTACTGCTTGGAGTAGTGTCTAAGAGCTACTGCTTGAAGTAATCTAAGAGCCACTGCTTGGAGTAGTGTCTAAGAGCCACTGCTTGGAGTAGTGTCTAAGAGCCACTGCTTGGAGTAGTGTCTAAGAGCCACTGCTTGGAGTAGTGTCTAAGAGCTACTGCTTGGAGTAGTGTCTAAGAGCTACTGCTTGGAGTAGTGTCTAAGAGCCACTGCTTGGAGTAGTGTCTAAGAGCCACTGCTTGGAGTAGTGTCTAAGAGCCACTGCTTGGAGTAGTGTCTAAGAGCCACTGCTTGGAGTAGTGTCTAAGAGCCACTGCTTGGAGTAGTGTCTAAGAGCCACTGCTTGGAGTAGTGTCTCACTGCTTGGAGTAGTGTCTAAGAGCCACTGCTTGGAGTAGTGTCTAAGAGCCACTGCTTGGAGTAGTGTCTAAGAGCCACTGCTTGGAGTAGTGTCTAAGAGCCACTGCTTGGAGTAGTGTCTAAGAGCCACTGCTTGGAGTAGTGTCTAAGAGCCACTGCTTGGAGTAGTGTCTAAGAGCCACTGCTTGGAGTAGTGTCTAAGAGCTACTGCTTGGAATAGTGTCTAAGAGCTACTGCTTGGAGTAGTGTCTAAGAGCTACTGCTTGGAGTAGTGTCTAAGAGCTACTGCTTGAAGTAGTGTCTAAGAGCCACTGCTTGGAGTAGTGTCTAAGAGCCACTGCTTGGAGTAGTGTCTAAGAGCTATTGCTTGGAGTAGTGTCTAAGAGCCACTGCTTGGAGTAGTGTCTAAGAGCCACTGCTTGGAGTAGTGTCTAAGAGCCACTGCTTGGAGTAGTGTCTAAGAGCCACTGCTTGGAGTAGTGTCTAAGAGCTACTGCTTGAAGTAGTGTCTAAGAGCTACTGCTTGGAGTAGTCTAAGAGCTACTGCTTGGAGTAGTGTCTAAGAGCCACTGCTTGAAGTAGTGTCTAAGAGCTACTGCTTGGAGTAGTCTAAGAGCTACTGCTTGGAGTAGTGTCTAAGAGCCACTGCTTGAAGTAGTGTCTAAGAGCTACTGCTTGGAGTAGTGTCTAAGAGCTACTGCTTGGAGTAGTGTCTAAGAGCCACTGCTTGGAGTAGTGTCTAAGAGCTACTGCTTGGAGTAGTGTCTAAGAGCTACTGCTTGGAGTAGTGTCTAAGAGCCACTGCTTGGAGTAGTGTCTAAGAGCTACTGCTTGGAGTAGTGTCTAAGAGCCACTGCTTGGAGTAGTGTCTAAGAGCCACTGCTTGGAGTAGTGTCTAAGAGCCACTGCTTGGAGTAGTGTCTAAGAGCCACTGCTTGGAGTAGTGTCTAAGAGCTACTGCTTGGAGTAGTGTCTAAGAGCTACTGCTTGAAGTAGTGTCTAAGAGCCACTGCTTGGAGTAGTGTCTAAGAGCCACTGCTTGGAGTAGTGTCTAAGAGCTACTGCTTGGAGTAGTGTCTAAGAGCCACTGCTTGGAGTAGTGTCTAAGAGCCACTGCTTGAAGTAGTGTCTAAGAGCCACTGCTTGAAGTAGTGTCTAAGAGCCACTGCTTGGAGTAGTGTCTAAGAGCCACTGCTTGGAGTAGTGTCTAAGAGCCACTGCTTGGAGTAGTGTCTAAGAGCCAATGCTTGGAGTAGTGTCTAAGAGCCACTGCTTGGAGTAGTGTCTAAGAGCTACTGCTTGGAGTAGTGTCTAAGAGCCACTGCTTGGAGTAGTGTCTAAGAGCCACTGCTTGGAGTAGTGTCTAAGAGCTACTGCTTGGAGTAGTGTCTAAGAGCCACTGCTTGGAGAAGTGTCTAAGAGCTACTGCTTGGAGTAGTGTCTAAGAGCTACTGCTTGGAGTAGTGTCTAAGAGCCACTGCTTGGAGTAGTGTCTAAGAGCTACTGCTTGGAGTAGTGTCTAAGAGCCACTGCTTGGAGTAGTGTCTAAGAGCTACTGCTTGGAGTAGTGTCTAAGAGCCACTGCTTGGAGTAGTGTCTAAGAGCCACTGCTTGGAGTAGTGTCTAAGAGCCACTGCTTGGAGTAGTGTCTAAGAGCCACTGCTTGGAGTAGTGTCTAAGAGCCACTGCTTGGAGTAGTGTCTAGGAGCCACTGCTTGGAGTAGTGTCTAAGAGCCACTGCTTGGAGTAGTGTCTAAGAGCCACTGCTTGGAGTAGTGTCTAAGAGCCACTGCTTGGAGTAGTGTCTAAGAGCCACTGCTTGGAGTAGTGTCTAAGAGCCACTGCTTGAAGTAGTGTCTAAGAGCCACTGCTTGGAGTCGTGTCTAAGAGCTACTGCTTGGAGTAGTGTCTAAGAGCCACTGCTTGGAGTAGTGTCTAAGAGCCACTGCTTGGAGTAGTGTCTAAGAGCCACTGCTTGAAGTAGTGTCTAAGAGCCACTGCTTGGAGTAGTGTCTAAGAGCCACTGCTTGGAGTAGTGTCTAACAGCTACTGCTTGAAGTAGTGTCTAAGAGCCACTCTTGGAGTAGTGTCTAAGAGCCACTGCTTGAAGTAGTCTACTTGAAGTAGTGCCTAAGAGCCACTGCTTGGAGTAGTGTCTAAGAGCTACTGCTTGGAGTAGTGTCTAAGAGCCACTGCTTGGAGTAGTGTCTAAGAGCCACTGCTTGGAGTAGTGTCTAAGAGCCACTGCTTGGAGTAGTGTCTAAGAGCCACTGCTTGGAGTAGTGTCTAAGAGCCACTGCTTGGAGTAGTGTCTAAGAGCCACTGCTTGGAGTAGTGTCTAAGAGCCACTGCTTGGAGTAGTGTCTAAGAGCCACTGCTTGGAGTAGTGTCTAAGAGCCACTGCTTGGAGTAGTGTCTAAGAGCTACTGCTTGGAGTAGTGTCTAAGAGCCACTGCTTGGAGTAGTGTCTAAGAGCCACTGCTTGGAGTAGTGTCTAAGAGCCACTGCTTGGAGTAGTGTCTAAGAGCCACTGCTTGGAGTAGTGTCTAAGAGCCACTGCTTGGAGTAGTGTCTAAGAGCCACTGCTTGGAGTAGTGTCTAAGAGCCACTGCTTGGAGTAGTGTCTAAGAGCCACTGCTTGGAGTAGTGTCTAAGAGCCACTGCTTGGAGTAGTGTCTAAGAGCTACTGCTTGGAGTAGTGTCTAAGAGCCACTGCTTGGAGTAGTGTCTAAGAGCCACTGCTTGGAGTAGTGTCTAAGAGCCACTGCTTGGAGTAGTGTCTAAGAGCTACTGCTTGGAGTAGTGTCTTAAGAGCCACTGCTTGAAGTAGTGTCTAAGAGCCACTGCTTGGAGTAATGTCTAAGAGCCACTGCTTGAAGTAGTGTCTAAGAGCCACTGCTTGGAGTAGTGTCTAAGAGCCACTGCTTGGAGTAGTGTCTAAGAGCTACTGCTTGGAGTAGTGTCTAAGAGCTACTGCTTGGAGTAGTGTCTAAGAGCTACTGCTTGGAGTAGTGTCTAAGAGCTACTGCTTGGAGTAGTGTCTAAGAGCCACTGCTTGGAGTAGTGTCTAAGAGCCACTGCTTGAAGTAGTGTCTAAGAGCCACTGCTTGGAGTAGTGTCTAAGAGCTACTGCTTGGAGTAGTGTCTAAGAGCTACTGCTTGGAGTAGTGTCTAAGAGCCACTGCTTGGAGTAGTGTCTAAGAGCTACTGCTTGGAGTAGTGTCTAAGAGCCACTGCTTGGAGTAGTGTCTAAGAGCTACTGCTTGGAGTAGTGTCTAAGAGCTACTGCTTGAAGTAATCTAAGAGCCACTGCTTGGAGTAGTGTCTAAGAGCCACTGCTTGGAGTAGTGTCTAAGAGCCACTGCTTGGAGTAGTGTCTAAGAGCCACTGCTTGGAGTAGTGTCTAAGAGCTACTGCTTGGAGTAGTGTCTAAGAGCTACTGCTTGGAGTAGTGTCTAAGAGCCACTGCTTGGAGTAGTGTCTAAGAGCCACTGCTTGGAGTAGTGTCTAAGAGCCACTGCTTGGAGTAGTGTCTAAGAGCCACTGCTTGGAGTAGTGTCTAAGAGCCACTGCTTGGAGTAGTGTCTAAGAGCCACTGCTTGGAGTAGTGTCTCACTGCTTGGAGTAGTGTCTAAGAGCCACTGCTTGGAGTAGTGTCTAAGAGCCACTGCTTGGAGTAGTGTCTAAGAGCCACTGCTTGGAGTAGTGTCTAAGAGCCACTGCTTGGAGTAGTGTCTAAGAGCCACTGCTTGGAGTAGTGTCTAAGAGCCACTGCTTGGAGTAGTGTCTAAGAGCCACTGCTTGGAGTAGTGTCTAAGAGCTACTGCTTGGAATAGTGTCTAAGAGCTACTGCTTGGAGTAGTGTCTAAGAGCTACTGCTTGGAGTAGTGTCTAAGAGCTACTGCTTGAAGTAGTGTCTAAGAGCCACTGCTTGGAGTAGTGTCTAAGAGCTACTGCTTGGAGTAGTGTCTAAGAGCTACTGCTTGGAGTAGTGTCTAAGAGCCACTGCTTGGAGTAGTGTCTAAGAGCTATTGCTTGGAGTAGTGTCTAAGAGCCACTGCTTGGAGTAGTGTCTAAGAGCCACTGCTTGGAGTAGTGTCTAAGAGCCACTGCTTGGAGTAGTGTCTAAGAGCCACTGCTTGGAGTAGTGTCTAAGAGCTACTGCTTGGAGTAGTGCTACTGCTTGGAGTAGTGTCTAAGAGCTACTGCTTGGAGTAGTGTCTAAGAGCTACTGCTTGGAGTAGTGTCTAAGAGCTACTGCTTGGAGTAGTGTCTAAGAGCCACTGCTTGAAGTAGTGTCTAAGAGCTACTGCTTGGAGTAGTGTCTAAGAGCTACTGCTTGGAGTAGTGTCTAAGAGCCACTGCTTGGAGTAGTGTCTAAGAGCTACTGCTTGGAGTAGTGTCTAAGAGCTACTGCTTGGAGTAGTGTCTAAGAGCCACTGCTTGGAGTAGTGTCTAAGAGCTACTGCTTGGAGTAGTGTCTAAGAGCCACTGCTTGGAGTAGTGTCTAAGAGCCACTGCTTGGAGTAGTGTCTAAGAGCCACTGCTTGGAGTAGTGTCTAAGAGCTACTGCTTGGAGTAGTGTCTAAGAGCTACTGCTTGAAGTAGTGTCTAAGAGCCACTGCTTGGAGTAGTGTCTAAGAGCCACTGCTTGGAGTAGTGTCTAAGAGCTACTGCTTGGAGTAGTGTCTAAGAGCCACTGCTTGGAGTAGTGTCTAAGAGCCACTGCTTGAAGTAGTGTCTAAGAGCCACTGCTTGAAGTAGTGTCTAAGAGCCACTGCTTGGAGTAGTGTCTAAGAGCCACTGCTTGGAGTAGTGTCTAAGAGCCACTGCTTGGAGTAGTGTCTAAGAGCCAATGCTTGGAGTAGTGTCTAAGAGCCACTGCTTGGAGTAGTGTCTAAGAGCTACTGCTTGGAGTAGTGTCTAAGAGCCACTGCTTGGAGTAGTGTCTAAGAGCCACTGCTTGGAGTAGTGTCTAAGAGCTACTGCTTGGAGTAGTGTCTAAGAGCCACTGCTTGGAGAAGTGTCTAAGAGCTACTGCTTGGAGTAGTGTCTAAGAGCTACTGCTTGGAGTAGTGTCTAAGAGCCACTGCTTGGAGTAGTGTCTAAGAGCTACTGCTTGGAGTAGTGTCTAAGAGCCACTGCTTGGAGTAGTGTCTAAGAGCTACTGCTTGGAGTAGTGTCTAAGAGCCACTGCTTGGAGTAGTGTCTAAGAGCCACTGCTTGGAGTAGTGTCTAAGAGCCACTGCTTGGAGTAGTGTCTAAGAGCCACTGCTTGGAGTAGTGTCTAAGAGCCACTGCTTGGAGTCGTGTCTAAGAGCTACTGCTTGGAGTAGTGTCTAAGAGCCACTGCTTGGAGTAGTGTCTAAGAGCCACTGCTTGGAGTAGTGTCTAAGAGCCACTGCTTGAAGTAGTGTCTAAGAGCCACTGCTTGGAGTAGTGTCTAAGAGCCACTGCTTGGAGTAGTGTCTAACAGCTACTGCTTGAAGTAGTGTCTAAGAGCCACTCTTGGAGTAGTGTCTAAGAGCCACTGCTTGAAGTAGTCTACTTGAAGTAGTGCCTAAGAGCCACTGCTTGGAGTAGTGTCTAAGAGCTACTGCTTGGAGTAGTGTCTAAGAGCCACTGCTTGGAGTAGTGTCTAAGAGCCACTGCTTGGAGTAGTGTCTAAGAGCCACTGCTTGGAGTAGTGTCTAAGAGCCACTGCTTGGAGTAGTGTCTAAGAGCCACTGCTTGGAGTAGTGTCTAAGAGCCACTGCTTGGAGTAGTGTCTAAGAGCCACTGCTTGGAGTAGTGTCTAAGAGCCACTGCTTGGAGTAGTGTCTAAGAGCTACTGCTTGGAGTAGTGTCTAAGAGCCACTGCTTGGAGTAGTGTCTAAGAGCCACTGCTTGGAGTAGTGTCTAAGAGCTACTGCTTGGAGTAGTGTCTTAAGAGCCACTGCTTGAAGTAGTGTCTAAGAGCCACTGCTTGGAGTAATGTCTAAGAGCCACTGCTTGAAGTAGTGTCTAAGAGCCACTGCTTGGAGTAGTGTCTAAGAGCCACTGCTTGGAGTAGTGTCTAAGAGCTACTGCTTGGAGTAGTGTCTAAGAGCTACTGCTTGGAGTAGTGTCTAAGAGCTACTGCTTGGAGTAGTGTCTAAGAGCCACTGCTTGGAGTAGTGTCTAAGAGCCACTGCTTGAAGTAGTGTCTAAGAGCCACTGCTTGGAGTAGTGTCTAAGAGCTACTGCTTGGAGTAGTGTCTAAGAGCTACTGCTTGGAGTAGTGTCTAAGAGCCACTGCTTGGAGTAGTGTCTAAGAGCTACTGCTTGGAGTAGTGTCTAAGAGCCACTGCTTGGAGTAGTGTCTAAGAGCTACTGCTTGGAGTAGTGTCTAAGAGCTACTGCTTGAAGTAATCTAAGAGCCACTGCTTGGAGTAGTGTCTAAGAGCCACTGCTTGGAGTAGTGTCTAAGAGCCACTGCTTGGAGTAGTGTCTAAGAGCCACTGCTTGGAGTAGTGTCTAAGAGCCACTGCTTGGAGTAGTGTCTAAGAGCTACTGCTTGGAGTAGTGTCTAAGAGCTACTGCTTGGAGTAGTGTCTAAGAGCCACTGCTTGGAGTAGTGTCTAAGAGCTACTGCTTGGAGTAGTGTCTAAGAGCTACTGCTTGGAGTAGTGTCTAAGAGCTACTGCTTGGAGTAGTGTCTAAGAGCCACTGCTTGGAGTAGTGTCTAAGAGCCACTGCTTGGAGTAGTGTCTAAGAGCTACTGCTTTAAATGTTTTGAATCTATGCCAGAATAGATATGAGAATGAAGTATAAATGTGACCTCCACATTTATTTCACTGCCAGGCACACCTCATGTGTGTGTGTATATATGCTAGGTGGCTATATATATATATATATATGCTAGGTGGCTGTATATATATATGCTAGGTGGCTGTATGTATGTGTATATATGCTAAATGGCTGTATGTATATTGTATATATATGCTAGATGGCTGTATGTATATATAGATGGCTTTATGTATGTGTATATATATGCTAGATGGCTGTATGTATATATATATATATATATATATATATATATATATAAAAGGTATATGATAACTAAAGGGACAATCAAACAAAGTCTACCATCTTCCTCAGAAAAACCAAAACAACTCAATGGTGACATGTCCAATGTACAAAATTGTTGGTTCCCCTGAGCATGGCCTCCTGCCCTATCTAAGTACTAGGTGGGCTATAACTGAGGTTTGGCCGCCCAGAGTTGAGCCATGGTGTCTGCAGCATCTCTTGAGACATGCATGGACCTACAAGCATGGTATCTCCAGCTCTCCACCCTCCCCTCCACTGGGAAAACGGTGCAACAGAAATGTCTCTGTTGAGGGTTGAGGTGGTTTGTAATGTTGTTTGAAGAGAAGCAAGGATGCTGAGGCAGGGGAGAGGCTAGGAGGAGAAAGTGGACAACTACATGAATGATGTGTGTGTGTGACAAAGACAGGTCTGGATATGGCCAGGAGCATCTGTCCTTGGCAGACAAGATGGTGGCATTAAGCTTGGACAGGGACCAGAAGGAACGTGCATGCCTCGTGATCCTCATCATCTTGACATGGAAGTACGTGACACCGACTGTCGATGTTTGATTTCCATCTGCCCATCTTCTAACACGAGAAGTAATGTTTGAAGTAGGTGTGGCCAGAAGGAGAGAAGACTGATTCTACAGCTGGCCTCCTGTGGATTAAAACTAAACGTCTTCTCATACTTGTTGTGACAGCAGTGGATCCTCTTGGATGTTTTCAGCTGCAATTTAATTAAAATCGCCTCAAGGCATGTTCCCAAGGCTGTCGGGTCACTTTGAGCAGTTCACAATATCAGTGTCTTCACTTAGATCTATTGAAATTGAACCTTCCACCTAGAATTTGGAACTCCGCCCATTAATATATGAACCTCGACCCCCGAAATTGAACCTTCCACCAGGAATTTGGAACTCCACCCGTTAATATATGAACCTCAACCCCCGAAATTGAACCTTCCACCTAGAATTTGGAACTCCACCCATTAATATATGAACCTCAACCCCTGAAATTAAACCTTCCACCTGGAATTTGGAACTCCACCCATTAATATATGAACCTCAAAACCCCGAAATTGAACCTTCCACCAGGAATTTGAAACTCCACCCATTAATATATGAACCAGGATTTCATATCCCCCACCCCTCCCACTAACATTTTCACTGATACCAAGGTTCACAAGGTTCAAATGCAAGTTGACTTTGATAGAACTTCTATTTTACAGCCGCCCGTGGACATTAACAGTATTAGGGCGAGATCTTTAAACACTATTCCACTAGCTTGGGGCTAGTGTGAATGACCAAGGACTAGTTAGTGCAGTGTTATTGTAACTAGTTGCACTTATATAGAGAAAAGACAAATGGTTGGCTACACACTAAGTTTATAGCAACACACTAACAACTATTTCTAGAGGGGGATGCACAGTAGCACAGACTACTCTATTTGCATACCATTCTTGCCCTCCCCCCCTCCAGTTGAAAAACCCCAGATGAAACCCTGGCAATAACTATTCTTCAAAGCTGTAGACATATGGTACAGTGGAAGATGTTGGACTTGAACTTGCTGTAGACCAAAGACACCTTCACAAACTCTCGGTTGACATTCATAGTATAACTTGCTCGATGATCAACTTAAATTTGCTCACTCAATATTTCGGCTAGATGCTCGAGCCTTCATTATTCCTGATGAAGGTTGGAGCATCTAGCTGAAACGTTGAGCGAGTGTGTTTATCGAAAAAGTCCCGATATGTGTGCATCTTGCCACACTCCATGTTTGTGGTACATTCATTGTACATAATCAATCCAAGTAGTATGAGGTCCCTGTTGGAGCTCCGGTCTCAGCAGCAATACTAGCCACTGTGGGGTCGTAATGCCATGCGAAAGTGAATGTATTGCTTTCCGAGTCATTCACTACTTAGGGAGATTGCCTCTTCCTTTTTGCTTGCCCGTAATTACTCGTCCAATACCAGCCGGAGCATGCCAAGTTAGAATCCCCAGTGTCGGCCATTTTAAAACACCTATGCCTCGATGGAGTACGCCAAGCAGAGCAGATATCTGACTTCTCTTCACAGATCTTGTGTTTTATTTGAACAGCCAGAAGCTGTTGATTTACTATTGTTGTTGTTGTTGTTATGCAATATTAGCTAATCTAGCATCTTTATGAAATGTTCTTGTTCTCCAAACTTTGCTGAAAGCATTCTACCGATTAGAGGATCTAATAGTAGAAAGAAGCTGATGCGGGGTTTTTTTAATAGTGACAATGTGTGCACTCTAAAAGGAGTGGAGGAGAAATGGAGCGATGAGAAGTCTTCTAACACCATGCTCTGAAGGGCTTTCCTACACAAACCTTTGTAACTCTTGTGTTCTGTTCAACAGGCAGATGGCATTAGGTTGATGAGTTTCTGAAGTAGCATGACATATATTAGTGCATGGTGGTGAGGAAGTCATAAGTGGTGTTGTAATTTATGGACTCTCTACAGTGTACAGGGATGGCCCAGTGCTTGGCTCAAGTACTCTTGAGTGTGGACTTGCTACAGGGTTGACTCAAGCTGACATTGCTTGTCTTTGTACTCTTGAGTGTGGACTTGCTACAGGGCTGACCCAAGCTTGTCTTTGTATTCTTGAGTGTGGCTTTGCTACAGGCATGACACATGCTGACATAGCTTGGCTCAAGTACTCTTGGACAATGAAGATGACAATAACTGACCAAGAGCTCAATTTCCCCCTCCCCCCCTTCCTCTTAGCTTTAGCTATAATGAAGAGGAAGAGAAGCATGTGGTCATTTTAATTTTTTCTTCTCTGTGTGTAGGAGACAACAAGAGTATCTTTAAGCTTTCCCTAGCTGTTTGACATCTCCTAAATGCAAGAGAATTCTCTCACAAACGCCATCATTCTGTAGCTGAATCCAGCACAACAAGTAAACTCAAATAAAGCACACCGACCTGTTGTGGTCGGCGCATAGTAACCGACACAAGAAGATAACTCAAGTCTATTCCCGAGTGTAAGATAGCAACTCTATTCCGGTGAAAAGTGTTTAGCAACACTACTAGTGTAAGCTAGCAACACTATTCTAGTGTAAGCTAGCAACAGTATTCTAGTGTAAGCTAGCAACAGTATTCTAGTGTAAGCTAGCAACATTATTCTAGTGTAAGCTAGCAACAGTATTCTAGTGTAAGCTAGCAACAGTATTCTAGTGTAAGCTAGCAACAGTATTCTAGTGTAAGCTAGCAACATTATTCTAGTGTAAGCTAGCAACAGTATTCTAGTGTAAGCTAGCAACATTATTCTAGTGTAAGCTAGCAACAGTATTCTAGTGTAAGCTAGCAACAGTATTCTAGTGTAAGCTAGCAACATTATTCTAGTGTAAGCTAGCAACAGTATTCTAGTGTAAGCTAGCAACAGTATTCTAGTGTAAGCTAGCAACATTATTCTAGTGTAAGCTAGCAACAGTATTCTAGTGTAAGCTAGCAACATTATTCTAGTGTATGGTAGCAACACATTGCAATGTTCATATGTTGCTATGCGTCACATTGCAAGTGTGTGCATTATTTAGTGAGCCAGCTACCTTAGTTTGACTAGAACACTTGACACTGAGTTACGTGATGTAATGCTAATGTGCCTCTGGCTAACTCTTAATGCAATTCCACTGCCTTTCAATTCTCATTCACCACACTTCTGTATATTAGGAGAATCCTGGCTTGATTCCTAGGATATGTGAGGTGAGCAAGTTGGCTTATTGAAGTACATTTTGTGTTTGTCTTTTCACTCATCCATTTTTTTGTACCTGTTCTCCTTCCAGAGTCTTTATGCTCATATTGCCAACGGGAGCAAGAGGAACGTCTCGTACAGAGTTCAAGCAAGGTTAGAGTTGGTAGGGCTTTAGTTAGCTTTTTGGTTATGTTGGATGGGCCAGGGATAATGATGGCGTGCCATGTGCTAATGTATGGTGTGCCATGTGCTAATGTATGGTGTGCCATGTGCTAATGTATGGTGTGCCATGTGCTAATTGTAATGCTGTTGTCCATGACGCCATACTCTTACCAGATGTCAGGTTGTCCAAGAACCCACCTCACCTGTCTTAGCAATTAGGTTGGCAAGTACACACCTCCCTATTAGCGTGGTATTAAGTTTGCAGTTAGCAAGAACTTTGATTCTTCAGAAATGAGCCTAGAGTGTCCCAGGCATCACAGGATATGAAATGGACTGAGTAAATGCACCCATTCAGTCTTGAGTTTAGAGCCTATTGCAATGCATGGTGGTATCCATGGCTACCCATGCTCTACATAGTTGTGTCACTTTCCAGAGGTTTTGTATTCACTTTGCCACTTGTTGACAGCAGAGTTTAAAGGTCACTCCCACTGTTGTCCTCTTTCTGTTTCTCTCGTCCTGTTTTATGTGTTGACCTTTCACCTCTCCCGTACCAGCTACATGGAGATCTATAACGAGAAGGTGAGGGATTTATTGGTGGCGTCTTCCACACCCAGCAAGGGTCAGCACAACCTCAAGATCAGGGAGCATCCAAAGGAGGGCCCTTACGTGGAACGTAAGCCAATCCGGGAGGGGGGGGGGGGGGGGGCAAGTTTGGACGGAGCCGGGGGTTGATAGCAAGCATACATTATCGAGGAGTGGTAGTTGTAGGTGTCGACTATTTTGCTCTTTTCCGTACATTTCCGTGGATCGGATTATTAACTGTGAAAACCACGAATATGAACCCCCTATCTCCCCCCCGAAAATATACCACTCAACAGTTAACAGATGGTGCATCAGTTAGAGGAGTAAAGATTGAGGAGGTGGGGTTTAGGTTAGAGTGGGCGGGATAGATATGATTGGGGGGGGGGGGAATATGTGGTTAATATGACGCAGGGTCCATCAGAAGACGGAGGGAATCACAGATAGGGGAGGAAGGGAAGCTTCTCTCCGTAACCATGATGTCATTGTTGTTTATTCCATGCAGACTTGACCAGGCAGACTGTGGGTGACCTCAACGCCATCCTCCAGCTCATGAGATTAGGCAATGGCCGCAGGTATGTACATAGGTACACAGGAGAAGTATCATTTTCTCAACCCTCCAAGAAAATCTGACACATACAAATATCGTGTTGTTCTTTTTGAGTTAATCTTGTGAGGTTTCTGGTGGGCCTACAGGTGTAGTATTCATGAGGTGCATGTAGCCTAACTCCACAATGGCTACCAACTATTACTATTATAGCTATGTGAGCTAGCTAGCTCCCAGCTCTCCTCATCCTCCTCTCCACCTCATCCTCCTCTCCACCTCATCCTCCTCTCCACCTCATCCTCCTCCCCTTCCTCCTCTTTTTCTTACTCCTCCTCTCCTAATAATGGTGTGTTCATTAGTTCTCACCTACTACCTGTGTATGTATGTACACTGGACAGGAGAGCACACTTGCATAAGGAAACCACACTAGCTCGAGTGTTGAACAAAGACATGCTTGAGACTTTCTCTTCTTTTTCTCCCTTCCTCCCCAATGTCTACCCCCCCCCCCTATTTCTTGGCATTCATTGCCAGACCTCCTGTTATTGTTGTTGTTGTTGTTGTTTATTCCTAAAGGAGGAGCTGCAAAAGTTCTGCAAAGGGTTAATTTTGTGCATTAATTGTCAAATAAGTGACTGTATAACAATGTAGGAATATAAAAATAATTAATTAGCGCTTAAAAGGATTGATCTTGGCTATGTGAGGACCAGACCATTTTTTCCTTCAAAAAAAGCAACCATTTATTATTATTATTATTATTATTATTATTATCGTTATTATTATTATTTATATTTATTATTATTATTATATTATTATTATCATTATTATTTATATATTATTATTATTATTTATTATTATTATTCTCTACATTCACTGCTATACTGACTGTGCATTATTGTCAACCATTCTTAAGTTGTGATACTTTCTGTGCTACCCTTTCATTATATACCAGTTGAGAAATAAATGGATGAGAAGAAGCATGAATAACATGGCTTCCCATCGGAGCGCATTGACGACACATTTCTAAGCCAGTCATTTTTTCCGTTTGTAAATAATTTTGAAAAACTTTTCTCTATTGTACGAATGATCAATTTTTCATGAGATAAGTGCAGTCTTTCACAGTATCCGTGGTTACTCTGCTAGCACCATAAGTGGCAAGTGTTGATGACCCACCTTTAAAGTGTAAAGTGATTTCTTAATGTGTGTGTTTTTATTACCTAGGTGATTGCAAGTAATTAGACCATGGCACTATTCTAATAATATTACTGCAAAGCAAACAGAAGAGGCTAGCTTGTGAGACCAAAATTATGGAAAATGGATGAAGCTGAAGCTTGTGGCATTGTTGTTGATTTTTAAGAGAGAGAAAAACACGTTTCCTCCCTTAAGTACTGATAACGGTTCTGTTGCAAAGGGTTACTTAGTGAAATGCTGCAAAGAGATGGGCCTGGCCACTTAATTAATTGACTGGAAGACAATGCTCATAATGTCTGTTGTGGTAAAAAGCTCTGAGGCATCCATGGTTGTGTAGTAAAGGTTCTCATATAAGCCATCCTAATGAAAGAATGTATGTGTCTAAACATTAATACTATGCAAGCCTTGCCCTAGGCATGCATGCAGTAGCAGTATGGTGTTGATGCATGTATCATGTGACCCTGTTCTTTGCTACCCTATCAGAGTCACTGCCTCGACAAAGATGAACGACATGAGCAGCCGATCTCACGCCATGTTTACCCTCGTCTTCACGCAGGTATGTAGGCGTGGTCATGGGAGGAGTTTAATCTTCTGCCGTAACTATGCTTGATAATCTCCATACTGAACACAATGGAGATGGTCAGGTGCTAGTGTTGATATAGGTGTTTCCCTAACAATGCAAACATGTTATGGATCCGATACTTTGGAGATTGAACTTAATTCATTGTACACATGGATTGGACACGTGTGCTCTCGTGCACCATGCAGCAGTCCTTTACAACCAATTACAATTCAGACAGTTGTAGCTCTGTACAGCTGCATTGTGGGGTTGTTAGGCCATTGGGGGGAAGCAGCTAGCATGCGGCTAAAGACCACACTGGGGGGGGAGATGTTGGTGCTCCTCCTTTGGGGAACCAACAAATTGGCTTTGGGTCAGGATAGTGTATTTATATACCGCAATAGCTGGTTATGCTGGGCACTTATATGAACGGTCAACAAGAAATCGGCTTAATCCTGAGCATGCGCTTGGTATTGAGCATGCTCATAATTGAGGGGCATGACAACCTTGATCCTCATAATTGAGGGGCGTGACAACCTTGATACTCATAATTGAGGAGCATGACAACCTTGATCCTCATAACTGAGGGGCGTGACAGCCTTGATCCTCATCATTTGTTCCTGCGCTTCATTTGTTCCTGTGGGCGTGGAATCCTGACACTGACAGGTCTTCTGGTATATTTGTTAAGCCCGTTTTCGTGGAAAACTCAAGACTGCATTGGGCTCCTCTTTTCTGTGTGGCTCCTGTTGTGAAGAGGAGAATCGTCAGTCAAAACTTTCTGCACTGTCCCTGCCACTTCCAACAACCGCTAGGCAAGTTTGGAGGAGCTACAGAACTCATGCTCTATTCAAGAGGGCGATTATCGTGTACGCCCTTTCCTCGCTTCCTCTTTGGGGTGAGCAGGAGTGTGACTTTGAATCCAACCGCTAACAAAAGCAGGTGCTTGATATAATACCGGCTTGACAATATACATACTTCTTACTGAAGTCAGAGTGGAATATGGCAGACTATTTCACGAGCAGGTGCCCGTAATTTCACGAGCCAAAAGCGAGTGAAGATACCGTTTGCAAGTGCAATGTCCCTCCATACTCCTCAGTGAGTGTGATACAGTGTTTATTCTATACTCGGTCAGTTGATCCAGATTGATACCATCTCCAGCACGTATTCAGTCGCTTCTTGTTTTCTTGACAGTATCTAGAGCTTGCTAGGGCTAGGGCTTGCTAGGGCTTTCTAGGGCTAGGGCTTGCTTGGTCATCCAAAATAGCTCTCTTGGAAATTGTTGCCATAATTCTTGGTAAGGGATGGATAACGAATATGCGCAATGGAGCGTTGAATAAAGCGTGCCCACTGGAAAATACCACTGAGCCTATCAGGTGTAGTCAATGGGAGTCCTAATACGGCAAGTGGTAGACAATTCTGCTCTATGAAGCTCATGTGAATATGGACCTAATATAACCTCTAGTAGACACTCTGCTCCCCGAATATACTCTGTGAGGCTCTAGAATGAAGTATATGTACTTGTGAGTGTATGTTACCATAAAAGTAGTGGGGCCACGCTGACTACCCTGCCAGTAGTTTTGGCCGTTCACCGTAAACAATCTTGGCCCCTCCTGTAACTGGACTCTCGGCACATACTCCCTCCATATTTTTTTTATGGCTTGATCAAGGTTATTAGCGGATCACTTTGTTGTGAGTTCTCAAGTGTCCCAGTTCTTGTGGTGTGGTTGTGTATTAGCTAGTCATGAGGTTTAGGAATGGCATTGGATCTTTCTAACCACTGCACTCTAGTGCCGTGAGGGACGTCCAATTGTGTCATCACCTTTCCATACGATGTCTCTAGCCCTAGAATGGTCCCAGCCCTAAAACATGTATAGTCTAGAATAGCCATAGCTGTAAGTGTGTGGCCCTAGCTATAGAATACCTTAACTATAGTTCTAGCCTTAGGATACCTCTAGCCATTGGCCTTGGCCATAGAGAATGCCTAGACCTAGAATACCCATAGCCCTGGAGCTGGTTCTAGTTTGGTGAGTGTTAGGGACCCTCCAGGGTAGTTCCAAGTAACTTAGTAACCACCAGGAAATGATGTAACAAATATACAGGAAATGATGCAAGAAAAGAGCACACCTCATGGGTAGTCATGGAAGCACACAGCTGCATTAGGATGGGATGGAGAGACAGGTGTCTCCGTGCATGCCTCTACGCATCTGGAGGCTGTATTAGAGAGGTGCCCTCTCTGTACAGGTAGAAACAGGCATGCTCCACTATGAGTATAACCAACTTGTATGTGGGTGTGTCAAACCACTCCAGGAGTGTTGCACGTGCCATTATTTATTTTGCACGTGCCACTAGTTTTACATTACATAAATTATTGTGGACATGATTGGTGTATTTATGAGGACCTAAGAAAGTTTGTTTGTGTGTGTGCGTGTTCTTCCACTTTGTGGTCTCTAGGCAGCCTACTCCTCTGACCTTCCCTGTGAGACAGTCAGCAAAATACATCTGGTGGATCTTGCTGGAAGGTACAGTCTTGTATAGCATGCCAGCATGCACTAAACTAGTATACTGTACCATAAACCAGTGGATATCCTAAACTAGTAAACTACTAGTGTACCCTAAAATATAATGTCCTAAATTACTACTAACCCTAAACTAGTATTGCCTGAACTAGTATACTATAAACTACTAGTTTTCCCTAAAATAGTATACCTAGAGAACCCTAGTGAAGAATTTACTGACCTTCAATGGATTGGACATTGAAACTGAGCAGCTTTGTGGAGTGTGGGTTGTATTTGAGTTGCATGTAGCTGTGCCTTAAGGCTGGTTCACAACACGACGCTGCGTTTCAGACACTGGATTAGGAAAAAGTTCAAATCCAGCATCTGAAATGCAGCATCGGACCAATCAGTGTCCGCCTTTGTTGAGCGTGATTCAAAGGTCAATTGACTACATGCAAGGCAACGCTCGGCCATCGTCGTGTTGTGGAACCAGCCTTTAGTTGTGTGCATGGCCTGGCTCGAGACTGTTGTCTTGTGATGTGTTTGTGTGTAGACTTGTGAGTGCCGTGTAGTAAAGAGTGCAATTATCTTGCATGTTGTATCTGTTGGTGGTAAAACCTACTAGTTCAATATTGAGACTTGGTTGTAGTGTGTGTGTGTGCAAGCATGCAGGAGTTGTGTGTTTGACACTCTGTAATGCTATTTCTTTACCTAATGCACTAACATGAAATAGCCAGAGATGAACAAACTAGTATTCTTCACAACCCTTGACTCATTGTTCCTGACGAAGGCTAGAGCAGGTAGCCTAAACATTGGACAAGTGAATTTAACTTGACAGTGATTGTATCTAACCTCAGCCTGTTCAAAGTTGAATACCCTGAGGCATTCATAAGCCCTGTGTCTGATGTTGAATGCTCGTACTGTTTCATGACTACACTCCATACACATGCCCATCTCTGATCTGTCTCCTCTGTAAGCAGCTGCCTGGTGGAGAACGCAAATACTCCTCCAACACATACACACCCACCATACAGTGCCCATCTCTGCGGGGGGGGGGGGGGGGGGGGTGCTCTGGAGTCGTGGGTATTGTGTGCACCTACAAACTTACCCCCCACTAGTCTTGTGTGCATTCTTTTAAACCAAACCCATCAAGATGGGGTGAAGTGGGTTTCCGTGGAATATTGAATATCCACCCCCAATTTTCTCCCCCTCCCCCCTTTCTCCCCTGAATTTTGTGTGTGTGTGTAATCATAATGCTAAATTCTGCATCGGTGGCCGTTACTTCATTTTTAAAAGATTTTTTTTTTTTTACGAGAAACTTTTTAGGTGTATCTTCAAAATCACATTTTCAGCCAAACTTCAGTTATTCTGTCCTTCTCTACTAAGAGCCAACTAAGAACATAGTCCTAGAGTATGCTCCCTGGGCATGTAGCACCTGACATAACAGCCAACTAAGAACGAGGTCGTAGAGTATGCTCCCTGGGCATGTAGCACCTGACGTACTAACAGCCAACTAAGAACGAGGTCCTAGATTATGGTACTGGGGCATGTAGCACCTGACGTACTAACAGCCAACTAAGAACGAGGTCCTAGATTATGGTACTGGGGCATGTAGCACCTGACGTACTAACAGCCAACTAAGAACGAGGTCCTAGATTATGGTACTGGGGCATGTAGCACCTGACGTACTAACAGCCAACTAAGAACGAGGTCCTAGATTATGGTACTGGGGCATGTAGCACCTGACATTGGCACTGTCGCGATAATTAATTAACCCCTTCACCAGTGTAACTGCCATATCGGGGTTTGAAGACTATCAAGAAAGTTTGCCGCATTTTTTATCTTAATGCAAGCCTCAATCTAAAGCATAGCTCTAGAAGAAATGGTGGAAAAGACTATCAGCACACAAACCCTGGTTGAAGTGGCAATCAGTAGTGTCCATTAATGCATTAAGCTACAATTGGGCTAGATCATACCGTGATTCAGATCTGATCTGGCTTTTAAAAATGCTCCAGTGCAGACAGACTTTTAGTCCCTCTACATGATAGGGACCAATGAAGTAGCACATACATGGGCCTCTACTGCACACACAATCCTAACTGTGTGTGTGTGTATGTGCCCACTATGGGATGCCTTTTGCTCAACCTTGTGGTTGACTTACCTCTTCACATTCAATCTAAAATTGTACCAGAATCCCAAAAAGATCTGGGGAGAACCCCCAGGACTTCCCCTCTTCTCTTTGAAGCACCCTAATAGGTTCTCCCTTCACTTTCCCAAAGATGAACCCTGATCCAATCCTCAGGTGACAGCTATTTGTAAATGTGGTGTGGAGCCAGTTTCAGTGCTCTGTGAACATGATATCTGCTGGGTCATTTCCCTGCTAGGGAGCTTGGATGGAGAGGAAACTGCATTATGTTGAATATACACAAGCGTGGAAGAAATGGATCTCTGGCTGATACTCACTGAACAATGCCTCCTATTTACATCAAGCTAGCCCCTCAAGCTAGCCTAATGGTATGTGCATGTAGCAACCTCTCTTGCTACAGTTCCAGCTCAGCTGCTGACTTACTTACAGCTGTCCCCAACATTTCTGCAGCTGTGTTCAGCTTTCTTGAACAGGACAACAAATGCCCATGGCAAATATAAAGCTTCCCCCTACCCATCAATCATTCCACCCTTTACCTTACATTTCCTGCAGCTGTGTTCAGCCTTCTTGAACAGATCAAGCTACACACAACACACACGCACACAGACACACAATATATATACATTAAAACCTCATAGTTACGTACCCCAGAAATACCAACACTCCAGTCAACCGAACGGCAAGTGAACATCCAATGGATAAGGTATACCACTTCACAAAACCGCCTTGATAATTACTGCACATGCACAAACCCGTTGAAACTTCTGCAACTGTGCCTTCCATTGTACGCTCATTTCTTCACCACAACCTCAAGCTCTCCAATGAAACATAGCGAGTTACGCTCTCCGTCAAAGAGAAGCTGAAGATGTTGAAGCAAGTAGCCAGGGACTTGGGAATTGGCAAAACAACCGTGACGGAGATTAAGAAAGCCAGAGAGAAGACTGTGGTAGCCAACAGGTGGAATTTCCAAGGTTGTCTGAAGAGCTACAGGTGTCCCTGATGGTGAGATGGAAGAGTGGCTTCACATGGACGCAGGTGGGACTGGTGTGCAGGGACTGACGAGGGTAGCTGTAGTAGGCACTGCTCAAGCATCATCAGTACTTGATGAAGGTGGCACTGGTGTGCAGGAGATGATGACTGACGAGGGTAGCTGTAGTAGGCACTGCTCAAGCATCATCAGTACTTGACGAAGGTGAGGAAGAACAAACTGGTGCCACCATCACTCACAGTGAGGCTGGAGAAGCTCTCAGCACTCATTTGACAAGGCTGGAGCAGCAAGCTGAAGCTGCACTAATGAACTTGGTACTTCTATATGAACTGCATTCTTTAGCAGCTAAGAAGAGACATGATTTCTCAAACACACATTACTGATCTTAGCTACAGAATATAGTGATGGTGCATGATGTACAGACATACTTGCTGAATGGAACAGTATATATTTAATCACAGGCAATTAGAATTTAATGCATGCATAGTGTAGCAGGGTTTCATACAGGATTTTTGGTTGGGGGGGAGGAGGGGGGGGGGAGAAAAGTATCCAAGCTTAGTTTTTTTCCAATGCTCACTTTTAGCACACTATACTAGTATGTAGCTGGAAGGTGTTAGCTATCTGTGGGTATGGCCTACATTTGCCACACTCAGTCACTTGCTAAACATATTGCTTTATAAAATTCTGTCATCCAAATTACTATAATGATAATGTTAGCAAAATGAAAATGTCAATGTTACACTAATTATAATATGACATCATAATTTTTGAAAATCCTGGGCTCTGGTTGGGAATCCTAGGTCCCCCCACCCCCTGTATGGAACCCTGGTATGATATTGCATTCAGGTAAGTAGAGAGGTAAGAGAGTCTTGTAACTGAAAAACTGAAAAACTATCTGCAGAGGAGTGGACATGTCCAAATATGCACGACATCATTATGATGTAATAGTTTCTGTGTACTGACATTTCAAAGTTACAAACTCTAATTTTTGTGACGGGTTCATAACTCTCTACTGTTATATAAGTTAGCTAGTGGGAGTCTTCTCACAGAACTTCTTGTTAGAGCACAACATGCACACACACATACACACACACACATGTAACATACCTACTTACACAACATGCGTCACACACGTACAACTCCTGCAAGCACACACACACACACACACACAACTCCTGCATGCACACACACACACACACACAACTCCTGCATGCACACACACACACACACACACAACTCCTGCATGCACACACACACACACACACACACAACTCCTGCATGCACACACACACACACACACACAACTCCTGCATGCACACACACACACACACACACACAACTCCTGCATGCACACACACACACACACACAACTCCTGCATGCACACACACACACACATACACACAACTCCTGCATGCACACACACACACACACATACACACAACTCCTGCATGCACACACACACACACACACAACTCCTGCAAGCACACACACACACACACACACAACTCCTGCATGCACACACACACACACACACACAACTCCTGCATGCACACACACACACACACACACAACTCCTGCATGCACACACACACACACACACAACTCATGCATGCACACACACACACACACACACACACAACTCCTGCATGCACACACACACACACACACACACAACTCCTGCATGCACATGCACACGCATCAGCTTCCTCCATCTTGTGTCTGTTGCAGTGAGCGTGTCAGTGCCACTGGTGCTGAGGGGCTGCGGCTGAAGGAGGGAGGGAACATCAACCGTTCCCTGGCCTGTCTGGGAAATGTGATATCCGCTTTGGGTAAGTTTGTACCCAACTTGGGGTGTGGCTAATTGTGGGTGGAGTTTGTCTAGAGTAGAACCAAGCATTGCTATGCAAGCCCCAAGGCTGCCTGGAGAGAACCAAGCATTGCTATGCAAGCCCCAAGGCTGCCTGGAGAGGACTAAGCATTGTTATGCCAGCTCCAAGGCTGCCTGGAGAGAACCAAGCATTGTTATGCAAGCCCCAAGACTGCCTGGAGAGAACCAAGCATTGTTATGCAAGCCCCAAGACTGCCTGGAGAGAACCAAGCATTGTTATGCAAGCCCCAAGACTGCCTGGAGAGAACCAAGCATTGTTATGCAAGCCCCAAGGCTGCCTGGAGAGAACCAAGCATTGTTATGCAAGCCCCAAGGCTGCCTGGAGAGAACCAAGCATTGTTATGCAAGCCCCAAGGCTGCCTGGAGAGAACCAAGCATTGTTATGCAAGCCCCAAGGCTGCCTGGAGAGAACCAAGCATTGTTATGCAAGCCCCAAGGCTGCCTGGAGAGAACCAAGCATTGTTATGCAAGCCCCAAGGCTGCCTGGAGAGAACCAAGCATTGTTATGCAAGCCCCAAGGCTGCCTGGAGAGAACCAAGCATTGTTATGCAAGCCCCAAGGCTGCCTGGAGAGAACCAAGCATTGTTTACACTTTTCCTGTCTCTCTGTTTTTGTTAAGTTTTGTTGTTGTTGTTTTTGGACGTCCATGTACGAGTCTGGCCAATGAGACTAGAGACTGGTACACAATATGCCGCACCCACCTGCAGTGCACACCGCATTCCAGTGTGTGAGACAAGAAACTATTCTATTCTGACATGCACATGTATGCAACACGTATCCATAGTCTCCCATTGTGAACCGATGTGTAGAGCAGACATTTCTTCAAGGTGCTACTGAACTCTGCTTCTCATTATATTCCTTTTCTTCTTCACAATGACAATCAAATCATATCGACACTGGTGCCATTTTTATTCTTGTACCTTTCTCTTTCCTTGTGTGTTGCTATGGCAACAGCTGATATGTCCATCCAGTGCCGCAAGAACAAGGAAGGAGGGAGGAGGGTCTTCGTGCCGTATCGCGACTCCGTGTTGACATGGCTGCTGAAGGATAGCCTCGGGGGGAACTCCAAGACTATCATGGTTGCTAGTGAGTGCACATGGTGTCACATGCACACCTTGTCTTATGTAGCTTCAGGCCTACTTAGTGTCACATGCACACTTACTTGGTGTAAATGCACCCCCTTCCCAGTGTCACACGCACACCCCACCTGATGTCACATCTGATATATCACTGGAGGCACCCAGTGTTGGGTCAGTCCTGACATAGAGCTGAAAAGCATGTGATGATTGTAAGAGGCTATCTCCATAAACTGGTGCATGTGATGATTGTAAGAGGCTATCTCCATAAACTGGTGCATGTGATGATTGTAAGAGGCTATCTCCATAAACTGGTGCATGTGATGATTGTAAGAGGCTATCTCCATAAACTGGTGCATGTGATGTTGTAAGAGACTATCTCCATAAACTGGTGCATGTGATGATTGTAAGAGGCTATCTCCATAAACTGGTGCATGTGATGATTGTAAGAGGCTATCTCCATAAACTGGTGCATGTGATGATTGTAAGAGGCTATCTCCATAAACTGGTGCATGTGATGATTGTAAGAGGCTATCTCCATAAACTGGTGCATGTGATGATTGTAAGAGACTATCTCCATAAACTGGTGCATGTGATGATTGTAAGAGGCTATCTCCATAAACTGGTGCATGTGATGATTGAGAGACTATCTCCATAAACTGGTGCATGTGATGATTGTAAGAGGCTATCTCCATAAACTGGTGCATGTGATGATTGTAAGAGGCTATCTCCATAAACTGGTGCATGTGATGATTGTAAGAGGCTATCTCCATAAACTGGTGCATGTGATGATTGTAAGAGGCTATCTCCATAAACTGGTGCATGTGATGTTTGTAAGAGGCTATCTCCATAAACTGGTGCATGTGATGATTGTAAGAGGCTATCTCCATAAACTGGTGCATGTGATGATTGTAAGAGGCTATCTCCATAAACTGGTGCATGTGATGATTGTAAGAGGCTATCTCCATAAACTGGTGCATGTGATGATTGTAAGAGGCTATCTCCATAAACTGGTGCATGTGATGATTGTAAGAGGCTATCTCCATAAACTGGTGCATGTGATGATTGTAAGAGGCTATCTCCATAAACTGGTGCATGTGATGATTGTAAGAGGCTATCTCCATAAACTGGTGCATGTGATGATTGTAAGAGGCTATCTCCATAAACTGGTGCATGTGATGATTGTAAGAGGCTATCTCCATAAACTGGTGCATGTGATGATTGTAAGAGGCTATCTCCATAAACTGGTGCATGTGATGATTGTAAGAGGCTATCTCCATAAACTGGTGCATGTGATGATTGTAAGAGGCTATCTCCATAAACTGGTGCATGTGATGATTGTAAGAGGCTATCTCCATAAACTGGTGCATGTGATGATTGTAAGAGGCTATCTCCATAAACTGGAGCATGTGATGATTGTAAGAGGCTATCTCCATAAACTGGTGCATGTGATGATTGTAAGAGACTATCTCCATAAACTGGTGCATGTGATGATTGTAAGAGGCTATCTCCATAAACTGGTGCATGTGATGATTGTAAGAGGCTATCTCCATAAACTGGTGCATGTGATGATTGTAAGAGGCTATCTCCATAAACTGGTGCATGTGATGATTGTAAGAGGCTATCTCCATAAACTGGTGCATGTGATGATTGTAAGAGGCTATCTCCATAAACTGGAGCATGTGATGATTGTAAGAGGCTATCTCCATAAACTGGTGCATGTGATGATTGTAAGAGGCTATCTCCATAAACTGGTGCATGTGATGATTGTAAGAGGCTATCTCCATAAACTGGTGCATGTGATGATTGTAAGAGGCTATCTCCATAAACTGGTGCATGTGATGATTGTAAGAGGCTATCTCCATAAACTGGTGCATGTGATGATTGTAAGAGGCTATCTCCATAAACTGGTGCATGTGATGTTTGTAAGAGGCTATCTCCATAAACTGGTGCATGTGATGATTGTAAGAGGCTATCTCCATAAACTGGAGCATGTGATGATTGTAAGAGGCTATCTCCATAAACTGGTGCATGTGATGATTGTAAGAGGCTATCTCCATAAACTGGAGCATGTGATGATTGTAAGAGGCTATCTCCATAAACTGGTGCATGTGATGATTGTAAGAGACTATCTCCATAAACTGGTGCATGTGATGATTGTAAGAGGCTATCTCCATAAACTGGTGCATGTGATGATTGTAAGAGGCTATCTCCATAAACTGGTGCATGTGATGATTGTAAGAGGCTATCTCCATAAACTGGTGCATGTGATGATTGTAAGAGGCTATCTCCATAAACTGGAGCATGTGATGATTGTAAGAGGCTATCTCCATAAACTGGTGCATGTGATGATTGTAAGAGGCTATCTCCATAAACTGGTGCATGTGATGATTGTAAGAGGCTATCTCCATAAACTGGTGCATGTGATGATTGTAAGAGGCTATCTCCATAAACTGGTGTGTGCAGATCACGTACTTAGTACCTGCCGTAATGGAAAAAACTTAATGGGGGAGATAGGTGTGGTTGGCTCCACTCTGACTGAGAGGATGTATGTACATGTACTCTGCATAATGCACCCTTCCCTCGGTCATGTTGAGAGGAGCAGCTCTAACTCCTCAACCCACCCCCTGCCACACCCTCCCCTCCCCACACACACACACACTCACCATCCCCCACACCCTCCCTCCTGTAGCATGTGATGCTATGGAAAGGAGCTGTAGTGCACTGTTCCTAATGTTCCTATGTGTTCCTAATGTTCCTAATGTTCCTATATGTTCCTAATGTTCCTATATGTTCCTAATGTTCCTATGTGTTCCTAATGTTCCTATGTGTTCCTAATGTTCCTATGTGTTCCTATATGTTCCTATGTGTTCCTAATGTTCCTATGTGTTCCTATATGTTCCTAATGTTCCTATGTGTTCCTAATGTTCCTATGTGTTCCTATATGTTCCTAATGTTCCTAAATGTTCCTATGTGTTCCTATATGTTCCTATGTGTTCCTAATGTTCCTATGTGTTCCTAATGTTCCTATGTGTTCCTATGTGTTCCTATGTGTTCCTAATGTTCCTATATGTTCCTATGTGTTCCTAATGTTCCTATGTGTTCCTAATGTTCCTTAATGTTCCTAATGTTCCTATGTGTTCCTAATGTTCCTATGTGTTCCTATATGTTCCTAATGTTCCTATGTGTTCCTATGTGTTCCTGTGTTCCTAATGTTCCTATGTGTTCCTAATGTTCCTATGTATTCCTAATGTTCCTGTGTTCCTATGTGTTCCTACATGTATATGTTCCTATGTGTTCCTAATGTTCCTATATGTTCCTATGTGTTCCTATGTGTTCCTATGTGTTCCTAATGTTCCTATGTGTTCCTAATGTTCCATGTGTTCCTATATGTTCCTAATGTTCCTATATGTTCCTATGTGTTCTTATGTGTTCCTAATGTTCCTACGTGTTCCTAATGTTCCTATGTGTTCCTAATGTTCCTATATGTTCCTAATGTTCCTATGTGTTCCTAATGTTCCTATGTGTTCCTAATGTTCCTATATGTTCCTATGTGTTCCTAATGTTCCTGTGTGTTCCTATATGTTCCTAATGTTCCTGTGTTCCTAATGTTCCTATGTGTTCCTATATGTTCCTATGTGTTCCTAATGTTCCTATTTGTTCCTAATGTTCCTATGTGTTCCTATATGTTCCTAATGTTCCTATGTGTTCCTATATGTTCCTAATGTTCCTATGTGTTCCTATATGTTCCTATGTGTTCCTAATGTTCCTATGTGTTCCTAATGTTCCTATGTGTTCCTATATGTGTTCCTAATGTTCCTATGTGTTCCTAATGTTCCTATGTGTTCCTAATGTTCCTATATGTTCCTATGTGTTCCTAATGTTCCTATATGTTCCTATGTGTTCCTAATGTTCCTATATATTTGCCGCATGTTGAGAAGTAGTTGCTAATAATTGAGCAGCAGCTACAGCCATTGCTAGCACCTAGTTCCTCCTCTGTGGACTCCCAAGACCTGCAGCCATTGCTAGCACCTAGTTCCTCCTCTGTGGACTCCAAGACCTGCAGCCATTGCTAGCACCTAGTTCCTCCTCTGTGGACTCCCAAGACCTGCAGCCATTGCTAGCACCTAGTTCCTCCTCTGTGGACTCCAAGACCTGCAGCCATTGCTAGCACCTAGTTCCTCCTCTGTGGACTCCAAGACCTGCAGCCATTGCTAGCACCTAGTTCCTCCTCTGTGGACTCCACGACCTGCAGCCATTGCTAGCACCTAGTTCCTCCTCTGTGGACTCCAAGACCTGCAGCCATTGCTAGCACCTAGTTCCTCCTCTGTGGACTCCAAGACCTGCAGCCATTGCTAGCACCTAGTTCCTCCTCTGTGGACTCCAAGACCTGCAGCCATTGCTAGCACCTAGTTCCTCCTCTGTGGACTCCAAGACCTGCAGCCATTGCTAGCACCTAGTTCCTCCTCTGTCGACTCCAAGACCTAGTCGCAAACCAGAGGAATTCTAGGGTCCGAGCCAGGTGGATGGGGAGCTGTTGGATGCATGCCATTTTGTGATGGAGATTGCAGGCTTTCCTGCTTGGCTTCTCCCTGGACTTGCAGCAACACTCGTTACTTGCAGCTTCTGATTCACCATAGATATCAGTTTCCGTCTCTGCACTTTTTTTTTCTCCTTTTTTTTTACCCCCGTTTTTTCTTCTTTTTTTTCTTTTTTTTCCCCCGCCACTTTTTTTTCCCCCTTTTTTTTTACCTTCCCTTCCCCCTCCCCCAGTCACAAAAGCAGCAGGCAGTCTACAGTGTTTACTCATATAAATTACATTGTGTCTGGGGAGCTTCTTCATCAATGTCATTACACCAGGGGCCATCTCCTCAAACCTGTATACAGACGATAAAACATGGTGAATTCCAAACATGTTCCACCCATACACACTGAAATTTATCTATCTTGAGCCGCTTCAATAGCACATTCGGGATGAATCTGAACTGTATTGGGTAAAGTGCATGCACATCTACGGATATTTCCACTTGCCGATTGGGACGACAACTTTCTGGTGTCTCAATGAACTCTCAGTTGACATGATAACATTGTATCCTGATGAAGGCTAGAGCATCTAGTTGAAACGTCGAGTGAATAAAATTTGAAGTTGATTATTGATTATTGAGAAGGTGATTTTAACTTTCTGATGATTCGAAGGTTGCGTTGGAGCCTCTTCTCATTTTGGTAGTGTGTGTACCTTAGGAACGAAGTATTTTTTGTGCTGTGGTTCAAACCTTTAGTTGCTGTTGATTATAAACTAGATTTGGGACATATGGTATTATTCCTTTTCCCTCCCCCCGCCCCCCCCCCACCACCTCTCTCACTGACACTCTCTTACTGTATATTATATACATTGCATACATGTACACATGGTGATGTGCATACATGTACACATGGTGATGTGCATACATGTACACATGGTGATGTGCATACATGTACACATGGTGATGTGCATATACACATGGTGATGTGCATACATGTACACATGGTGATGTGCATATACACATGGTGATGTGCATACATGTACACATGGTGATGTGTATACATGTACACATGGTGATGTGACAGATTGTGGTTCCCTATCAACTCTGTAGAGCTTTCACCCTAATGTATATAAGTTATAGAGTGGCAATTCAATGGCATTTTCCCCCCATCTATCTATCTTTCTTTCACCTCCTCCAACATTCCAGCCATCTCACCTGCGGACGTCAACTACGGCGAGACGCTCAGCACACTACGCTACGCAAGCAGAGCAAAGAACATAGTCAACAAACCTGTAGTCAACGAGGTGAGATCTGGGTGTGGTTTGAAGGTGTCGTGATACATAACCAACACTCATACTTCACACATGCACTCATGCCACACTCACATACCACACACACACACACACACACACACACTTACTCTCCTGTACACTTATACATACTGTACATACTCTCCTATGCTTATACACCCACAATACTCACACATGAACCCTCACAGGATGCTAACGTGCGTCTGATCAGAGAACTGAAGAGCGAGATTAAACGTCTCAAGGGCATCATCACCGCTGCCAAGCTGGATGACACTGACCTGCTTCTGGGGGAGACAGACCTGGAGCTAAACATCCACAAGAAGGAGGAGATGGTGAGTGAGTGCCTCCTCTCTGAGCACTCTGCACGTGCAGAGACATGGAGGCAAACATTTTCAATGGACACCTGTAGTTGTCATGATTACCACAAATGCAGTCCTCCAATTGTAGCACACCTAGTAAATTGTACTAGTTACCGATCTACTAGCACGGGCAGTAAATCTCATTTACTGCTCTGCAACAGTTTTGAGTTGGTAAAGAAATCCTTCTGTGCTTGCGGCATCTCTGTGAAAGTGGATGTGTCTAAAAACGGAGAGATTACTGCCTCAAAGATGATCGAGTCACAGCTCTAGCTACTCCAACCATTGCAGATGCTACTCACAAGCTGTTGGAAGAGAGGGACAGTGGAGAGGATACCATTTGCCTCCTTGGAGCAAGGGGATGACAAAGCAATTGAATAGAATGAGCTCTTCGTTGGGACCCATAGCGACTCGGAACTCGATAATAACTGCTTTAGCTCGATGTCTATGCTGTTTATACACAAGCAGCCACAATGACTCAGCAACAACAAAAATGTGCCAGCGCAATGCCCTTTTATTCAGCAGATCAGAAACGAGAAACAAAATGCTCTTTCTGGTTTTCAACAGAAAACAAGGAGGCCACTGCTCAAGCCTTATACCACACACTAGTTGGGCAGTGTGGTAGCAATGGAGGACACTGCTCAAGCCTTATACCACACACTAGTTGGGCAGTGTGGTAGCAATGGAGGCCACTGCTCAAGCCTTATACCACACACTAGTTGGGCAGTGTGGTAGCAATGGAGGACACTGCTCAAGCCTTATACCACACACTAGTTGGGCAGTGTGGTAGCAATGGAGGGCACCTTATACCACACACTAGTTGGGTAGTGTGGTAGCAATGGAGGACACTGTTCAAGCCTTATACCACACACTAGTTTGGCAGTGAGGTAGCAATGGAGGACACTGCTCAAGCCTTATACCACACACTAGTTGGGCAGTGAGGTAGCAATGGAGGACACTGCTCAAGCCTTATACCACACACTAGTTGGGCAGTGTGGTAGCAATGGAGGCCACTGCTCAAGCCTTATACCACACACTAGTTGGGCAGTGTGGTAGCAATGGAGGCCACTGCTCAAGCCTTATACCACACACTAGTTGGGCAGTGTGGTAGCAATGGAGGACACTGCTCAAGCCTTATACCACACACTAGTTGGGCAGTGTGGTTGCAATGGAGGCCACTGCTCAAGCGTTATACCACACACTAGTTGGGTAGTGTGGTAGCAATGGAGGCCACTGCTCAAGCCTTATACCACACACTAGTTGGGCAGTGTGGTAGCAATGGAGGACACTGCTCAAGCCTTATACCACACACTAGTTGGGCAGTGTGGTAGCAATGGAGGGCACCTTATACCACACACTAGTTGGGTAGTGTGGTAGCAATGGAGGACACTGTTCAAGCCTTATACCACACACAGGGTTGTATACAGAAATTTTGCCAAGGGGGGGCGAACTTGAGATATGGAAAAATAAGGGGGGGCGGAGAGCCTGGATGGTGCGGAAAGGGGACGTGCACCCTGGGCTTCCGCGTGGAGTACGAAAGTGTTTTACCCACAGGTATTTTTGCAGTACTAACTGTATATATAGCTGCTACTTATGATGGCATGCACTTTTTCTAAAATCTTTAGTACAACATTCCATCTTAAATATTTGCTGAAGTTGCATGCTACGGCAATCAGCATATATAGATTAGATATAGTCACTTGTCACTCGTATAATGGAGGTGGGCTTTTGTGAAATCGAATTATGTTGCATTCCATGCATTTTCTTACAAAATCATGGACAACAGGTTTCATACACAATTTTTCTCTAGTTCTCTAGGGGGGGGGGGGGGGGGGGGGGGTGGAAATGGTTGGTCACTTGGTGCCCTAATTTTTGTTAATATTTTCTTAACATGTTCATAAGTCGTAAAAGGGGGGTCTGGGGGGAAGATCCCCCCATATTTTTTTTTGCTTTTACAATGTCTGAGGATAGCTATTTTGACTGACTACCAATGGCATTATGCTATACCGAACTATGGCTAGACTGTATATATTTCTCATGATATTGTAGCTGCTTGGAAAAAGGAGAGCATGTGTCATGACACGATGACATCACACACCACCACGTGCTCTCCTTTGTAGGTTTGTCACTTCTTTTGTTTCTCCTTCTTTCCCACTCCCTCTCTCTCAGTATTTTTAACTCAGTCCATTATGTCATGGTCTTCAAGTCTAATCTTAGACATGATGTCATCACACGCCACCACGTGTTCTCCTTTGTAGGTTTGTCACTTCTTCAGTTCCCTCCTTCTTTCCCACTCTCTCTCAGTATTTTTAACTCAGTCCATTATGTCATGGCCTTAAAGTCATCACACACCACCACGTGTTCTCCTTTGTAGGTTTGTCACTTCTTCAGTTCCCTCCTTCTTTCCCACTCTCTCTCAGTATTTTTAACTCAGTCCATTATGTCATGGTCTTAAAGTCTCTATAAAAGAAACCTTACTAGCTGATTTCTCTTCATATTAATATGGATATTCGCTCATACTTTGCAAGTACTTCTCAAGCCTCTTCTCATGCTAATAGCAGCGATAGCGAAGATAGCAGAACAGATAGCTCTGAGCATGTCGAGGCATCTAGTCCTAGCCTTAGTCCTCCACCTTCAAAGAAAAGCAAGCAAAACAAACACCGCTCTTCTGTATCCACGAAGAGAAAATACTCTAAGAGCTGGGAGAAAGATTTCAGTTGGCTCTATTATGACGAGGATAGCGATGGTGCCTTTTGCAAGGTTTGCAAGCAATCTGGTCTGCAGCGTACTGGAGGAGTGTGGGTCACACAACCTTGCAGAAATTGGAAGAAAGCTGTTGAAAAAATGAAAGCTCATGCGAGAAGTGACTTCCATATCCATGCAACTCAAGCTCTTTTTGCAGCTAAAGGAGCAGCCAAAGGTGGAACAGTTGTACAGCAACTCCAGAATGTTTTAGCTCGCAAAAGAGCTCAGAACAGAGCTGCAGTGAAGTGCCTGATCCTACTCACTCATTTTCTTACGAAAGAACAAGTTGCACATTCGACAAAATTTGAGAAGCTGGTTGACGTGGTGGTTCGATGTGGCAGCCAACATTTGAAGCAATTCTTAGAAACTGCACCAAGAAATGCTGTGTACACATCAAGAGTGGCTGTGGTTGAATTCATCGAATCATTGGGGACATGGGTGGAGGAGTCGATTCTGAAGCGACTTCAAAAGGCACCTATGTACAGCCTCATGGCAGATGAGTGCACAGATGTCACCAACGTAGAAGAATTGTCTGTGTTTTGCCGCTGGGAGGAAGATGGTGTACCAGTAGAGTACTTTCTGGAGCTTATTCCATTGAAGAAGGCTGATGCAGAGACCATCTATTCTAATCTCATCGATTGTTTAAAGAAGAAAGGTCTACAAGTCGGAAGAATAGTTGGATTGGGATTTGATGGAGCTGCAACTTTTTCTGGACGAAAGACCGGGGTTCAGGCACATATCAAGAAACATACTCCTCGCTCTGTTTATACACTGCCACTGTCACTTACTGCAGTTGGCTTGTGTGCAAGCTGCCAATAAAACTCCTGGAATTGCTCATGTTTACAGAACATTGACTACTCTTTGGAAGCATTTTCGCAATTCCCCCAAGCGAGCAGAGTGTCTGAAGGAGGTACAGCACGTTCTTGAACTTCCAGAAATGAAAGTGATCAAGCCATCTGACACACGCTGGCTGGCACATGAAAGGTGTGTCAAAGCTGTCAAAGCAAGTTATTCTGCAATTGTAATCACCATTGGGAACATCTACGAGACGTCCCACGAGCCAGAAGCTCTTGGAATCCATGGTGCCCTCTGCAAATTGTCTACGATTGCAGCTATATATTTGCTTGATTTCACTCTACCACAAGTAGCCAAGCTCAGCAAAGCACTTCAGGCAGAGCAGCTTGACCTCTCGTTGATATCATTCCTTGTTGATGCTACTGTTAAATCCTTGGATGATGCAGTTTTGCCTGGAGCGAACTGGGTGTTGGAGCTTCTTGAAAACATTGAAGACTTGAAGTCATCTACAAAGGTGTCTATTGACGCTGATAAAATACTTTCGTTCCAGAATGTTGTTGGTAAGCCTTTTGTTGCTGATTTAAAGGCCAACATAACAAGCCGATTTTCTTCATCCAACGCTGTTGTATCAGCATTGTCTATATTCGATCCACGGAAAGTTCCAAAACCAGATTCAGTATCTTTTCCCACTTATGGAGACACGTCTGTTGAGAAACTGATTGCTCACTACGGAGAAGATAGAGATGCAGAAACATTGGATGGAGAAGAAACAGTGAAGACAGCCTGATTTCCACTGAAATACTTACAGAGTGGAAAACATTCCGCCAGCTGTTAGTCAAGCAACCACGGGATACTACTGCATCACAGCTGAAAGAACTTGTTTCAAACGACATGCTCAAGGCCATGTTTCCCAATTTGCACAAGATTGCCTCCATCTGCTTATCGATTCCAGTTTCTACTGCTTCTGTGGAGAGAAGCTTCTCACAGATGAAGATGATCAAGACTCGTTTGCGTAATTCTCTAAGTGACTGCAGCCTTTCTCACCTTATGAGGATTGCTATAGAGGCACCAGAAGTACTCTCTGAGAGCGACCTTGAAGAGATTGTGGACGTATGGCAGAGAAAACCAAGAAGAACCTCAGTTTGACATTCCTATCATTTGAACCTGATATCATAAGCTTATTACACCTTTCTTGTATTACACCTTTCTTGACATTATTTAAAAAAATATCTCTAATTTCAAGGGGGGGGGGGGCGAGAATGATACAAGGGGGGGCGAATGCCGCCCCCCGCCCCCCCCCCTAAATACACCCCTGCACACACTAGTTTGGCAGTGAGGTAGCAATGGAGGACACTGCTCAAGCCTTATACCACACACTAGTTGGGCAGTGTGGTTGCAATGGAGGCCACTGCTCAAGCGTTATACCACACACTAGTTGGGTAGTGTGGTAGCAATGGAGGCCACTGCTCAAGCCTTATACCACACACTAGTTGGGCAGTGTGGTTGCAATGGAGGCCACTGCTCAAGCCTTATACCACACACTAGTTGGGCAGTGTGGTTGCAATGGAGGCCACTGCTCAAGCCTTATACCACACACTAGTTGGGCAGTGTGGTTGCAATGGAGGACACTGCTCAAGCCTTATACCACACACTAGTTGGGTAGTGTGGTAGCAATGGAGGCCACTGCTCAAGCCTTATACCACACACTAGTTGGGCAGTGAGGTAGCAATGGAGGACACTGCTCAAGCCTTATACCACACACTAGTTGGGCAGTGTGGTAGCAATGGAGGCCACTGCTCAAGCCTTATACCACCCACTAGTTGGGCAGTGTGGTAGCAATGGAGGACACTGTTCAAGCCTTATACCACACACTAGTTGGGCAGTGTGGTAGCAATGGAGGCCACTGCTCCAGCCTTATACCACACACTAGTTGGGTAGTGTGGTAGTGATTCGAGGGTATATAGTTATTGGAGAGTAGCTGAGCACTGTCCGGCTTCCTATTCAAGAACATTTACCCTGGGAACTTTTCTGATATCTCCTTCTGAGTGCATTTAACCACCTCACAATGTCACACTAGATTCTTTATTTTTTGCATGGCCAGTGTCTGTTATGTGAGATATTTTGGTGATATTTTTAATTTGGTGACTGCTTTGTCTATAGATCGCTGAGTTGACCAAGAGCTGGGCTGGCAAGTGGGACCAGGACCTGCAGAGGATGGTGGAGGTGAGGTGTTTGCGGCCTCTCTAAGAGTGGCTGGCATTAGCAATACGTAGTGTAACTCTATTTAATATTTCAAATCGGACCCATGGGTCCATGCTCTCAGAGGACAATGGCTGTGAGTCACATTAGTTAGGCTTAGTAAAGAAATTTGACTTATTCAAGTACTACTGTATACACAAGCCTGTTGTTGCCATGGCAATCCTGAGATCATCTGTGGATGTCTACCTGTTTGGGGCTTAGGTTAGCGCTGGGACTTGGGTAAGGGTTAGTGCTTGGACTCAGGCCAGGACTTGGGGACTGGGACTTTGTAAATTCGAGAGCTTGGGCTCGGGCTGGGACTCGTGTCAAACTCCACCTGTATGTTGTATTGAGTAACTTGAGTAACATGCAAGTTCTTTATGATCCCCCTACATTAATTACATACAGCTTGTGTTTTGTGTGTGATGCAGGAACGTAACCTCGCTTTACACAGTGAGGGGATTAAGATGACACTGGCGTCAGAGAGACCACACCTATTAGCAGTAGACAATGACATCTATGGTGGAGGAATCATCATCTATCAGTTAAAGGTACTTGACAGAAGTACACTTGAAGGACTAATGAACCATGCCTCCACCCTAACAGCACATGGTGTCTTTTCTTATCTTGCCTGCCTAATACTGGCTGGGGCGAGTTCAAAGTTCTTGCCCACCTAATACTGGCTGGGGCCAGTTCAAAGTTCTTGCCCACCTAATACTTGCATGGGAGAGTTTAAAGTTCTTGAACTTTGGAACTTTACGGTAGTTTTTACCAAGATCAAACGTCATTGCTCTCGTCTCGAGCGGTTTCAATTCCATGAAGGTTGTCTGTTGCCAGAGTTCTGGTGGCAGTAACAGGATATTGTTGCCTGTTTCTTTAGTTATTGCTCCACCATCATCTTGTTCCATCCTTGTCTGGGTCGGTCAGGCATGAGGAACATATTTCTGGTGGTGTGTAAGGATAAATGTGAACAGTGTTTGTAACTACTTGGACAGTGTTGCTGGACTCACTGCAAAGGCAGCCTGCACGGCTGCTAACCTTTCAGAACATATCAGAGAGGTAAAGGGTTCCTCTCGGCAAATGAAGGCTTTGCAGCTGCTTACCACGAGTATTTAAACACCCACTAGTAAGGTAAAGGGTAACTACAGAAAATATATCTTTAATGAGGCAGCTCAGGCAGAACCCTAGCAGCCCACATGAAAGGAAGTGTTCAATCACAGCAAAGATCATCTGCAGACCCCTAAGGTAAAGGGTCACTCACAGTGAAAGTCAGCTGTAGGCCTTTAAGGTAAAGGGTCACTCACAGCAAAGATCAGCTGTTGGCAACATTGGAATGCTAGCAGCCAACAAAGAAGAAGATACAGCAAATATCTTATCTAGCAGACCAACAAGTTACGTAAAAGGTGAGCTCTTTGCGACAAAGTCAACACAGGCATGTGTAACACTTCCCCCGAGCACCATTATGAACCATTGCTTATACACACACACACACACACACCAAAAAAATATGTTTTTATCACTCCTTGGCCATGTGCAGTAGCTGGTACATATGTATGGCGTGGCCCACAGATGGATGTGATGTGTTCCTGGACTTTGTTTGATGTCAACTTGTGCTTCTCGAGGAGTCCAACATTGAAGAGACTAAAATCCTTCAATAAAAGCACACCATGTTGTTCTGTTTGGTATTTTCTTATGAGGGGAGGGGGGCCAGGATGAAGTGCCTAGACCCCCTGGCTGTGACACCTCCCCACCATGGACAGGCCTGGACATGTTTCAATGTTAGGAACATGCAACTCTGTAGCTATGCAGTTGCCCTACCACGAGGAGATAAGGAGGTCTTCAAAGTTGTAGGGGGCAGCACAGAGAGGGAAGAAAAGGCACTGGGAAAGTGTGTGAGGGCAGACAGGGGAAATCCATCACTGCCACTGGCATTCCTAGACACCACAAGCTTAGCTAAGATAACCATCACTTTTGCTTTCAAGCAAAGCTCCTTGACTTGTAGAGATGTTTTCACATGTGCTGTCCTTGTGTAGTAGTTCACCTCAATGTTGACATGTGCCACCTTTTGTTCCACTCTAGAATGGCCGTACAACGATGGGCACATCAGACTCGTCTCCAGAGCCCGACATTGGTATGTGGTTATGCATTGTTCGGCTTGCTTGAACACTTTTTAAAGAGTCTTACTAATTTTTCAATTTCTTATGTTGTTGTCTTTTGTTGTTGTTTTTCTAAATTAGACTATTTTGGGAACTTGCCCTTTTATAAAAATGAGTACTAATCCTAAACATTACATCATATGACATTGTGAGCATTGTTTGATTAATTACCCTAACTCTAGCTACTGCCCTGGCCCTAGCTACTGCCCTGGCCTTAGTTACCGCCTGGCCCTAGCTGCCCTGGCCTTAGTTACTGCTCTTGCCCTGGCTACTGACCTGCCCTAACTACTACCGTGGCTTGGCTTTTGCTACTACTCTGGCCCTAGCTACTGCCCTGGCCCTGGCTACTACCCTGCTTAGCTACTGCCCTGGCCCTGGCTACTACCCTGCTTAGCTACTGCCCTGGCCCTGGCTACTACCCTGCTTAGCAACTGCCCTGGCCCTGGCTACTACCCTGCTTAGCTACTGCCCTGGCCCTGGCTACTACCCTGCTTAGCTACTGCCCTGGCCCTGGCTACTACCCTGCTTAGCTACTGCCCTGGCCCTGGCTACTACCCTGCTTAGCTACTGCCCTGGCCCTGGCTACTACCCTGCTTAGCTACTGCCCTGGCCCTGGCTACTACCCTGCTTAGCTACTGCCCTGGCCCTGGCTACTACCCTGCTTAGCTACTGCCCTGGCCCTGGCTACTACCCTGCTTAGCTACTGCCCTGGCCCTGGCTACTACCCTGCTTAGCTACTGCCCTGGCCCTGGCTACTACCCTGCTTAGCTACTGCCCTGGCCCTAGCCTGGGCAGTACTTGCCGAACATATAATAATGAAGCAGCTAATGTTGCAGTATGACAGATCGGATCTACATATATGTACTATATTCTTCATTGAGCGTTGAACCTATGACCAATCAGAATGCTAGAATATAGCACACGAACTGCAGCATCAGCTGTTTAGCTTCAAATAAACATTATGGCATTTGTGGACGACAACGAGCTCATTGGAGCCATTAAGACCTCCTCCTGCTTGTGACAGGCGTTCAAGGTGAAGGGCAGGGCAGTGCTGGAAACAGGTGGTAAGTCAGGTTGTAACCGTTGCGTAGCGATAGTACCAACTCCTGGTGTGCTACCAGCTCTCCCTATACCCTGTAGTAGCTATCAAAGTGTGACATCATCGGTAGGTCACCCTAGCTGGCTAATTAGTGGAGGTGCTTGGTAGCTGGTATAGCTAGTTAGTTAGTAGCGATAGCTACAGCTGAATAATTTCTTGTCCACAATCACCATAATGTGGACTCCAGCTGAATCTGCTGTCGCTGTGGTCCATAGTTGGAGTCGAGGTCGGAGTTCCATTTGCTTCCATAAAACATTGTGAAACACCTCAAACCGGTATTAACTATGCCATATTCAGATGGCATCTGATCATGCTTAGTCACGGGCAAACGACTAAATGGTATGTTTCAAGCATTATTTTAGAACTGAAATCACAATAACTTGGACCCAAATATGTGATTTGTTGTTGCTGTTTGTTGTTGCTGTGCAAACTCCGTATTGTAGTGTTGATTGGTTCTGAGATCCAACCTCAGCACTGCGCTATAGAGTGCTGGGAAGACAAGGTCACGCTGGTGCTCGAGCAGGGCGTGTGCTTCATCAACCACGCTGAGACTCTAGAAGATGTCAACCTGTCACATGGTAAGCACGTGCTACTCTATAGATTATGACACTTGTCACATGGTAAGCATGTGCTACTCTATAGATTATGCCACTTGTCACATGGTAAGCATGTGTTATTCTTTAGATTATGACACTTGTCACATGGTAAGCATGTGCTACTCTATAGATTATGCCACTTGTCACATGGCAATCATGTGCTACTCTATACATTATGACACTTGTCACATGGTAAGCATGTGCTACTCTATAGATATGACATTGTCACTGGTAAGCATGTGCTACTCTATAGATTATGACACTTGTCACATGGTAAGCATGTGTTATTCTTTAGATTATGACACTTGTCACATGGTAAGCATGTGCTACTCTATAGATTATGCCACTTGTCACATGGCAATCATGTGCTACTCTATACATTATGACACTTGTCACATGGTAAGCATGTGCTACTCTATAGATATGACATTGTCACTGGTAAGCATGTGCTACTCTATAGATTATGACACTTGTCACATGGTAAGCATGTGCTACTCTATAGATTATGCCACTTGTCACATGGTAAGCATGTGCTACTCTATAGATTATGCCACTTGTCACATGGCAATCATGTGCTACTCTATTGTAAGCATGTTCTAAAGTATGTCAACTTTTATGAGAAATTCTGGAGTATGTCCACTTGTCACAGTAAAGATGTGCAATCATTAATTTATTTATTATGCTACAAAATCAGCAAACAAACAATACTCATCACTAGTGGCCGACTAGGACCCAGCCCAGCCGCAGTGTCCCATGCTTGATAGCAACAGAAAAATTCTCTGAAAGGGAAAATGAGGGGAATGTGGTTCATCACCTTCGGATTTGAGGCGGCCTCCCAATTGCCAGAGAAATAAAGATACTCCAAACACTCCAATTATTATTAGTAGTATTTACTTCTGGTGTGTGTGTGTGTGCTGGTGTGTGTGTGTGTGCTGGTGCAGGTGATTTGCTACAGCTTGGTGCCACCACTGTCTTCAGGTTCAACCATCCTGAAGAGGCGCGCACTCTGAAGCAAATGGTGGGAACTGTTTGTCACATTCCAAATGATGAGCTGTGTGGATGTGATTAGGTGTTGTTGTTGTTTGTAGGCATGTGCTCTCAAAAACCCTCTGCTAACTCTTTCTCCAATTAGTTCTTCTTCCCAGTTAGCTGACACAAGGTGAGTGAGTGTTAAAAAAATGTTGTTGTTTTTTAATGGGTGCCCTGGGGGAAAGTGGGCGGGTGCTGTTGTTGTTGTTGTTTTCCTCGTGCTCAGTGCAGTACTTGACCCTATTAATCTGGCAGATCTGGCAGAACAGACCCTTTACCGATTGCTGTGCTGTAGTAGGGTATTGTCAAGGCTTTATTCTGGTAGACCAATGTCAGGATGTGTTCTCACCATGCATACACACCCACCACAAGCACAGTCATGTGACTTCCTGTCTTGTTTGTGGCATGCCCGAAGTAGGTAAAGTAGTCTATTTGTGCGTCAGTAAAAATGTTGTCCTAAGGAATTGAGGGAGCTCACTTCTTGCCTCAATTAAAACCTTTATCTTCCTGCAAAAGACACCTCAGTGATTCAAAAAGTTATAGGTGTTTGTAGCTCCACCCACTTCATGTATGTACTGTTTGTGCTTGGAGGTGTGTCTATAACTGGTCCAGTGACTATGCCATATAAGGTCGTGAAGCATGGGCTAGAAATGTTTGTTTGTTGTTAGTTTAACATGCCTCTGTCACCTGACTGACTGCTGCAATCCCAAGGCCAAAACAAATTCCTTACTATAGTTGGTGATTGAGTCTCCATCCTCTTTCTCATGCATTCTGTCTTTCTCTCCTCTATCTTGTATCTCCATCATGTCTTCTTCCTCTATCATTTCCTTCCCTGTTTATGTGTCTTCTCCTCCACTCTTTTATTCCCTTTGTCCTCCTCATTTTCCACTCCTCTACATCTTCCACTCCTCCACATCTTACACTCCTTCACATCTTACACTCCTCCACATCTTACACTCCTCCACATCTTACACTCCTCCACATCTTACACTCCTCCTCCACATCTTACACTCCTCCACATCTTACACTCCTCCACATCTTACACTCCTCCACATCTTACACTCCTCCACATCTTACACTCCTCCACATCTTACACTCCTCCACATCTTACACTCCTCCACATCTTACACTCCTCCACATCTTACACTCATCCTCCACATCTTACACTCCTTCACATCTTACACTCCTCCACATCTTACACTCCTCCACATCTTACACTCCTCCACATCTTACACTCCTTCACATCTTACACTCCTCCACATCTTACACTCCTCCACATCTTACACTCCTCCACATCTTACACTCCTCCACATCTTCCACTCCTCCACATCTTCCACTCCTCCACATCTTACACTCCTCCACATCTTACACTCATCCTCCACATCTTACACTCATCCTCCACATCTTACACTCATCCTCTCACACTTCCAGCCTGGATAAAAGCCATGTGGAAGATGAGCTGGAGGAGCAGCGAGAAGCCTTAGAGAGGGACTACAATCAGAAGATGGAGAATCTGCGTGAGGAACTGGAGACCAGGAACAGAGAAGACAAGGCCAAGCTCACGCAGGAACTGGAAGAGCTGCGCCACCGCGTGGTATTTTCCCACGGTGATCGTGACGATGGTAATCGGACTGATGGTGGTGGGGATGACCTCTGCCGTAACTCTGCGTACGAGCTCATGCAGAGCATTGCATGCACCACCGCTGACGAGAAGCCCGACATCTCGGACCGCGTGGTCGTGGGGCAGGAGAGGGACTTGACATGCAGTCCTCACCGCATTCAGTCATCATCCAGCGAAGAGTCGTCCATTTCTTCTTCCTCTCAGCCTTCTTCTCCGTCTTCTAGTTCGGGCACTTCCCCAGAGAACCGGTTTCGTCGTATGTGCATCACAACGGATCCTCTAGACTGTGACACCTTGGACATAAGCTTTGTGGAGCAAGTTCAAGATGGCGAGAATGACGTAGCCATGGGGTTCACCTTGCTGATGAAGGAGGAGAGTGTGGAAGAGACCAGTTCAAGCGAGAGGACCTCCACTCCATCACCCCTTCCATTAGCCTCAGAGTAAGCCTATTGTGAACTTTGTACCTTAGCAATTAGGGATGTCCTCTAGTCTATAGGTCATTGCCACTCTAGCCCCAGGCTCTATCCAGTATGTGGGGGGCCAGAACCTTGAAAGCATCCCTTGTTGGACCCCCCCCCCCCCCCCCCCCCCCGGTATCACCAGACATAAGAACATTAGTTTAAGCTTCTTGGGCTAGGCCACCTCATCTTAAATACTTGACTTTGTCAGGCAATTATAACAACAAGGTTCGGCCAATGTAGTATGCACAGGGCTTCATACAGGATTTTAACTTGGGGGGGGGGAGAACTTTCACTGATGAAAACCTAGGTCATCTGATGAGAATTGCAATTGAAGGTCCTGAGCTTTCTGATGTTAACTTCAATGAAGTTCTTGACATTTTCAAACAAAAGAACCGTAGGATTATACTTGAAAACTATTCAATGTGCAAAATAAAAGATTAATTTCTGATTTCTGTGGGGAGGGGGAATTCCAGGGGGCCCCTTCTCGGTATGAAGCCCTGAATTGCACTTCTTTAGGGCCCTGAAGAAAGCCAGTATGTTGGCCGAAGGGTCTGTCCTTTTATGTATGTTGATATGAAAGGTACTTTGGTTACGAGGCTAGTGTGTTATGGGGTTTTGTATTCCCACTGTAGGCCTAGTGAGACTGGTGCGAGGGAGGAGACGATGAGCAGTGATCTGATTGGTTCGAGGGAGATGGCAGAGAGTAATAATCTGATTGGTGCAAGAGAGATGGTACGGAGCAGTGATCTGGTTGGTGCGAGAGAGGTACGGAGCAGTGATCTGATTGGTGCAAGAGAGATGGTACGGAGCAGTGATCTGATTGGTGCAAGAGAGGTGGTACGGAGCAGTGATCTGATTGGTGCAAGAGAGATGGTACGGAGCAGTGATCTGATTGGTGCAAGAGAGGTGGTACGGAGCAGTGATCTGATTGGTGCAAGAGAGGTGGTACGGAGCAGTGATCTGATTGGTGCAAGAGAGGTGGTGCGGAGCAGTGATCTGATTGGTGCAAGAGAGGTGGTACGGAGCAGTCATCTGATTGGTGCAAGAGAGGTGGTGCGGAGCTGTGATCTGGTTAGTGCACAGGAGGTTGCGGACAGCAGTGAATTATGGCTGGAGCTAACCAGAGAGAGGTTGCGCAAGAAGGAAGCTAAGTTTGAAGAGATAGAGCGACAGAAGAGAGAGGTGGAGTGTAAACTCTCCGAGGCGGAGATGAAGTCCCGGAGTCTACGCTGCCACTTGAGTGACCAGCAGATCAGGCATATGAGGTGCTGGTGACAAGTGTTAGTGTAACTCAGTGTTACCTTTTGGCAAACTTGTTTATGTTTAGAGTTATTCAGTACCTTTGGCATGCTTGCTATGTTAGTGTCACTTAGTATGACCGGTAGCACACACCGCTCTGTGTTAGTGTGATGCAGTGGTACACTTGATTGTTGATGTGTTGGGATACTTGGTGATGTTAGTGTGACTCAATGTAATCATTAACGTACTTTGTTTGTGGGTTTGTGTCACTCTGCATGATCAATACAACATTTAATTTTGTGTTATGTCACTCGGTGTGATCAGTAGCACACTGATAGTTGATAATGTATGAGCACTCTTGGTGATGCTAGTGTCTCAACATGATCAGTGGTTTGTGTGTTAGCGTCTCTCGAGTGATATGTTTTACACTTAATTGTGTTAATGTTACTCAGTGTGATGAATAACACTCTAGATTGTTGATACTATTATCACGCTGTTGTTGTTGTTTTGTGGTTTCTGTAGTGAGCAACGAGAGCTGATGGCCAAGGTTGATGATCTAGAGAAGGAGCTTTACTTGAAGGTAAGAATGTTGTCTTGAATGTGGCGCATAAATGGTGACTGGGTGAGACACCCCCCCTGAGCTGATCACAATAATGGCTATAGTGGTTTCTTCTCCCAATTTACACTAAGCATCTAAAACTTCTTAGGAACTCGGCACTCAGCATAGAGCAAGAACCAACGCCCTGGACTCTGTTAATGCGCCCAGAAATCGTCGTCACCGGCCACGGTCGCACTCCATCAATCGTTACCGTCACTCCTCGAGCTCCCTCATGGTGGAGGTGCCCAACTCTTTACTACGAGGGGAGGGGTGGGGCTCTTACCACGTCTTTGAAGTCAGGGTGAGCTGGACTGTACACAGTGGTGTCGGAGTCTGTAGCAAGCTCAATGCACTCCTGTGCATTGATTGTACCGATTTGCTTTTGATTTCTGCTATGTCAGATAGCATGATTGGATCCATCTTAATTTTTGTGGATCATATGCTGATCGTGAGCTGTGTGGCTTTATATTAGCCGATGGACTGCCACATCATATTCATTCATATATGAACATGTGTACATGTATGTGTGTGTAATATGTACATCTATATATATATACATACATGTGTGTACATCTATATGCTGTGTACATGTGTGTGTATATACATGTATGTAAATCTGTGTGTACATATATGTCTGCATATACATGTGTGTTTATATATATATATGTACATCTATATATATATACATGTGTGTAGCTATATGCATGTGTACATATGTTTGTATATATGTAAATATATGTCTGCATACATATGTGTGTAGCTATATGTATGTGTGTGTATATATGTACATCTATATAATATATTACATGTGTGTAGCTATATGTATGTGTGTGTATCTATTTATACATATTATATATTTGCCTTGACCATTGCAATTTGGTCTGATGGGGTGAGAGAGTGAAACTAAATTTAATAACTGACGATCACAACTGTCGTCGTGGGACTGTCTCTTCCCGGCCTTAACTGTTGTTTCTGGAAGACCCTTCTGCTATGGAAGCTGTACAAGCACCTATGCTTCCTAGAAACACTCTGAATCTCTTCACCCTTGATAGAGGAGGCTCTCCTAGGTGGATTTCTTTGCTGTAAAGGTTTTTATTTCTTGGGGTGGTGGGGGTATAATTTTGATTATAACAAAACTACAAATTAAGTCGATCGGCATCAAGTGCGTTTGACCGGTTCTTTCGTCCTAAGGCAATACTGCAAGTTGTTGAGATAGTTGGTAGTGGTCGTCAACTCAACTTTCTAGGACCATATAAGGGAATTATAATTGCTGTCGTTTTATTTGGCAAATGGTTGATGTTGGCCATGCCCTTTCTGACCCAAGTGTTATAATTTTGAAATTGCCGTCCGTTTCTTGTTCCTCAGATTCATTCGTTTGGCGAGAAATGGAGTCTGTATAAGAGCTACCCCCACTTCAAGATCTTTCATGACGAAATAACCAAACGATACTCTCAGGTTTGTGTCCAAGCACACTTGGCAGCTGTGAGACCAGCTTCTCTGCCACTTTCATCTTGCTGATGGTGTATCACTTTAGTCCGTCTTTGTTGGTTGTTATGGTAACAAGAAGATGGAGTTTTACTTTCATAATGTTTTGGTGACTGAGAGTTGAAAGCTGCTGTGTTGGGTGGCGTCGAATAGGGGAAAAGTGATCCAGCAAGACTGTGATTTGTCCCAAGTCTAAAGCCTGGCGGTAGCTCTGATTCTTGCACCTAGTTCTTGCCTTGACCAAGTCGTAGTCTGGCCATGAGGTGTCTGCTGCCTGGCGTGCCTTGCCCCAGCTTCTGGAGAACCCAATTGGCATCAGTCGGTGTGAGTGCCTCGGTCCTTCTTTGATGGGAGTAACTTATATTTCTATGCAAACGTTCTCAATGAATCATCTGTTAGACCTGAACAGTTCTTGTTCACTGCTGTTCTTTCATGGGTGGTTGTGTGTATGTATATTATGCCATGTCAAATGCCATGTCAAAACTTAAATTATGCACATACAGTAATTTCTAATGTCCCTTTACTATATGCTTCTAGCAATCCCTTTATCAGGTAAGACCCCTTACCTGATGCCTTAAGCTGTACAGGTTTGCTTATCATGTGCTCTAGCATGACCGTTTATCAGATGTCTTGTAACTTTGCTGACCCTTACCATATGCTCTAGTAAGAGCTCGTACCAGATGCCTTAGAACTTTGCTGTAGAAAACCCTTACCATATGCGATTGAGACCCCTTACCAGATACCTTATTCCTGATGAAGGCTAGAGCATCTAGTCGATGTGTTGAGGAGAGTACAATTTCAAGTTGATCATTAGAAGATTACACACATATTTCCTCTTGACAACTACACAGTACAAAACACTATAAAATTAAATGTACCTATTTCATCTCCAGCTCACCATCCTCTCCTTGCCTCCTTCTAAATGGTTTGGAGTGAAGAACAAAAGCTTCGTGGAGCAGAGAAGAGTAGACCTACAGGTATGACCCAATGCTGAGATGGTTGTGATGTTTGTCGAGGTGGCAGGCAAATCTATGTCTCAAATTAAAGGGGATAACGCAAATGCTGTTAATGTGTTATATATCCTCTGGCAGGAAAATGGTAGCCTGCTCTAAGTTATGGTTGAAGGAGGTTGTTGCTGGTTGAAGGGGAAGTTGTTGCTAGTTGAAGGGGAAGTTGTCGCTGGTTGAAGTGGAAGCTGGACGTCGCTGGTTGAAGGGGAAGTTGTTGCTGGTTGAAGGCAAAGCTGTCGTTCAAGGGGAAGCTGTTGCTGGTTGAAAGGGTAGCTGGCACAGAAGGATAATTACATTGTTTTGATATGCCTTAATGTGTACTCTACATGATGGGAGTGCAGGTTGCACCGACTATAATTTGCTCACCTAAAGTCATCGATCATTACAAAAGAATTATAATAGCCGGAAGTACACTAATTAAAGCACCCCTCTACCAACATGCAGTAGCTAGAGTAAGCTCTGACCTCAACTTCTCCAGACTTCTCAGAAAAGCTTTTAAAAGCTGCAGTACGGTTAGTTCAGATACTTCCCACACATGCGTGTACAAATAAAGTCAAGAGCATTGCAGCTAGCTGCAGTGTGAGGTCACATGGTCCACATGTGATCCCACCACCCTGTGGCTCAGTTTAGCCTGTAACTTATATTTCAGCAAAATCTACATACACTGTCTAGTCGCACCTCTGAAATAGAGGCGGAGATTAGGAGCTGCTAGTGGCTGATCTCGGCCAAATGTGATACTTCAGAACACTTTATACATCAGAGAGGTAGCCATTAAAGGGAAAAGTATTGTCTGATGAATTATTCATATTTATCAGTATATTGTTAGGATATTGTAACCCGATACCCGATATGCCATCTCTTCTTCTAGAAGGGCCTAGCACATAGTCCGGCGTAGACTTGGTTGATCTTGACAAGTCATTACTTAAGCAACTTCTCTCTGCTGGGCTCCTTCCCAGACATGCAGCAAAATTGCTGCTGCTGCTTGATCACCGAAGCTTCCATCTCTGCACCACAGATAGCTCATTCCTTGCTTTTTGTGTGTGGGGGGTATTATTTTAGATTGTCAGACAATGGGTATTTAGGAGGTTAGTACATGTTGGGTTTTTGGGGGGGTGGGGTTATTAGACTGTCAGACAATGGGTAGGAGGTTAGTACATGTTGGTTTTAAGGTTACAATTAGGGCACACAGCCCCCCACTGAACAGGAAAGCTGCACTCCACACCCACCAGCATGCTCCATGGTGGCCTGTCTCTTAATGAATCTCATTTCATCACTTCCTCTAATATACTAGACATGGGTGCTTTAATTTTTTGCTTGCTTTTCGGCCAATCGGTTAATTGCAACTCCTTGTGGTGTGTGTGTGCAGACGTACATGCAGTCCTTGATGGCCATCTGCATAACACTGCCCACCTGTCCTCTCTACGACATCACCTCTCGTCGCACGTCCAGGGACAAACTAATAACCTTCAGCTCCTTCTTTGATTCCGGCAAGAGAACTGGACTATAGCACGACACTTGCAAGCATCTGATGTATTGTTGTGTGTGTGAATGGTTAAACACAGTCTAGTAGTGGAGCATGTCCTCAACAATACGACTTCTTTATTATACTGTGTCAGTTCTCATCTTCTTCACAAGTATAGTTGCAACAAATTGTTTTTGATAATGTTTTGAATCAGTTTAAACTGCTTGATATAATGCTAATGTATGGTTGGTGTGGGTCTCCCGCAGGGGTCCAGCAATTGTCTCCCTGCATAACTTTCAGCTGATATCAAATACGAAGGTTTCTAATAAGGTGAAGTCTGATGTTTTTGTGGTAATATTTTTTTGTCCATATATATATACCCCTTGAAGGCTAGATAGACAAAAAATAGAATCATATTACTAGTATATATATATACCTGTAGAAGTCCATTCTCAGTATACTGGATGCTCGCATTGCTAGAAATAGTCATTCTGGTCTAGATGACATCACCACAGTCATGGATATGTTGCCCCCTCTCTAGTTTTTTGGGCGGATATATATATTAAGTCGAGAGGGAGTGACGCAAACAGTAACAAAAAGGATGCCGCTCATAGGTTACATGATCTTTATGGGGTTGGACATGAAGATATCATTGATGTTAGTGTTACTGTTGACGGCACGTGGCATAGATGGGGCCAAAAATCAAATTATGGCATTGCTGTGATGTCTTGGACTGGAGAAGTTTTAGATTATCTTATGTCTTAGTTCTGTCAAGCTTGCCTGCAAATACCTGAAGATGAGACAGAGGCAAGTTACAAGGTTTGAGTTACAAGGTTTGAGGGTCACAAAGTTAGTTGTGAAGCCAATTTTGAAGGCTACTCTGGTTCCATGGAAATTGTATATATATAGGAATACAAAAATAAATAGGGCATTCAGTAGAAACGGAAGCTTTACGTACACACACATAATCAGTGATGGGGATATAAATGGTTGTTGGATGTCAAGCCTTATGGTCCTAGTGTTGAAATAGAGAAGATAGAATATATAAATCACATTAGCAATCGCTTTTTAACGCATTTTGAGACATGCATTAAAAGGTGCTGTTGATGACGATGGCGGTAACTTTGGGTGGTTCTAGGGGGATTACTCATGTGACTATAGTTAAAACACAAACCTACTTTGGGTGGGGGCAATTACAAATAATGAGGATAACCTAGACTGGATGATTCGCGATACGAAAGCAATTTTTTTTTAATCACTCTCAGTCAACTGCAGAACATTCCCAACATGAGTATTGTGTACAGGCATTTTGAGTTGAGCCTGCACTAAAGGTGAGGATTTTTTGCACAAGTGTTTAGGCAGCTACACACAGAATCAAAATGAGAGTTTTGTTTCTGTAGTGTGGAGTAGAGTGAATAAGACAGAGTATGTGGGTGCAACAAGTATCAGGCTTGCCATGATTTAGGTGTGGTGAGCTTCAATGTTGGGAGGAAGGTTGGCTTTGGTATTTATTTTGCGCTAACATGTCCTTCAAGTGTTCGATTTTGTTGATGTGTGTTTTGCTTTGTATTGTCAAGCTTGCAGGGATTACTGGAGGATGAGTAAAGACGTGTAGAAGATGATGATGGATGCTCCAGGGCATGGAGCCCCAGCAAATTATGATGTGTTTGTTTGTTGCAAAGCAACATAAAACAAGTCCTATGCATCTTTAATTTGTTTATCTATATATATATCTATAGAGGTTGGACACTGGCTGTTGCTGAAAAGTAGAGGAAGTGAAAGTCAATTCATTTTGTATGCACACAATTCTAGTAATGAAGGGATGTATTCTAGTGATGGATGGGGTGTTTGTGACAGCTGGAATGTGGTTAGAAAATGCTTTGACTTGAAGGCTGGATATCTTGTGAGTCAGGGGTTCAAATGTAACTTCAATTATCGTTTCATACTCATGAGAAAAAATGGTACAACTAAAATAAATGAGTTATGTATAAAACCTCACATACTGTCCACAGACCTAATAAAGTCTGTCAAACTTTCCAGAGGAGAGCGTGCTCCACAAGTCATGATATGATATTTGTCAGTTAGGTGAATATTGCACTGGCAATCATCGCCCACCTCATAACAGTCCGTATGTATATATACACAATTTATGATGAAACCCATGGATGGTCGCTCGTGTGTAAAGATGTCTTGTCTTTTGTCCTTGTCTTCTCCATTCATCAAAATGAAAAGTCAGCCCATTCGTGAAATTGCAATGCAAAACTTCATACCCCTCTCCTCTCTGTCTTCCATATAATCATTCCAAACTGAGGCCTCAAATTTCACTCCTGCTGTCCGCAGATCATCACATAGCCATGAGGTGCCCACCATTTCATGCACTGCTGTCGAGGATGCAGATTGATGGACAACCAGGGCTCTTTTTAGAAATACAGACTTGACTTTGTCGAGTTCAATTAGATGTCTGGCAGAAAGATACAAGGATATCACGTCCATAAGATAATTCACAATTGGGAAAATTTTCATCGAGTAGATCTGAAGTGCAGTTGCTATGCTTAAAAGTGATAGCTCTTTCATTATGGCAATCACAGAGAGTGCCTTCTGTTTCTTTTTTTTTGATGTGATCAGTGAATGTGAGGCGAGACTGCATGGTTAGACCAAGATATTCATAGCTTCTGACAAATTCTATAGGGTGATTCCGATATAATATATATATAACTACATCCTTGCTGGAGAGCCTGCCACCTTTCCGAAATTTTATGCACTTTGTCTTGTCTATGTTTACTTCCATTTTATTCAGGTCACACCAGTCAGAGAGTTTATCTTGAATGGTGTTGAGTAGAACACAAGATCGTCAGCATAAAAGGAGAGCCCTATATCATCTGACCTGAGGGTATCAGCTAGATCCGAAATGTATAAGATGAAGGCAGTTGGAGAGAATGAATCTCCTTGTGCAACCCCTCTATGTTGCCTGATGGGATCAGAGAAACAGGTTCCATCATAGATACGAAGTTCATTCCATTTAAGTAGACTATGTATCAATCCTAATATCCGACCTTTGATGTTGAATTGCTCTCTGAGTTTGTGTATGAGGATTGATCTATTAACATAGTCAAAGGCTTTTCTGAAATCCACGAAGACTACATAGAGACACCGTAGTTTCCTGCTGAGTTCCTCCTTCACACGTCTTAAAAGAAGGTACACTGGTTCTCGTGTGCGGTTGGAACCCATGTTGCTCTGGAGGGAGGAGATGGAAAATATGTCTTCTAAGTCGATTATTGATAAGGGAGATCATGACTTTCATTGGTGAATTGATAAGTGCTATTCCACGGTAAGAATTGGGTGAGAGGGGATCCCCTTTTCCCTTGTAGAGGGCTTTGAGAGTGCCCTTTCTCCAGAGGGTAGGTACCGTCATAGTAATCAGGCAAAGATTGAGGACGTCAGTCCAAAGGGGGAGCACCACTGGTAGTGCCTACTTCAGGTGTTCGTGACATAGGCTATCTGGACCAGGTGCCTTCTTGTTGGGCATTCTGACCACCACTGTCTCCACCTCCTTCACCAGAAATAGTTGGTTGTACCGGTCATCTTGTTCTTCAAGAACTGTCCACTGTGTAGGTGGAGGTGGAAGGTCAGGTGGTTCATGCTCCGGATCATACAGAATTTGAAAATGATGCAACCATACTTCTGGTTCAACGAGAGAGGGTGCCTCAATTTTCATTTTGCTACATGGAGCCTGTTTAGCATCATTAATACGTTCATTCAGTTTGAATTCATCATAATCTTCTCTCTTTTGTTTGATAATAGCCTTGTATTTTTTCTTCAAGGTCCAACATTGTTGTCCTCCTGGCCACAGAAGTGCCTGCTTTAAGGTGAGGCATTCTGCATCGAACCATGGTTTGTGATGATTTCTGGAGGGATTAAAAGTGGGAATTGCACTAACCATTGCTATGGTAAAGCAGTTCACTGCCCTGTCTAAGTGACCATCTGCAATGCCATAGAAGATATCTGGTATTAGAGGGTGGGATCCTAGTATATCGGCATCCAAACAACATTTAAGATTAAGAGATTTTTCTGGTATTTTAATCTTAGAGATAGGACGATTTGTTGGTGTCTCTTTGTCAGAATTGGCACTATTTCCACAGGGTTTGACAACTGAGGACCAAGATTGTGGAAAATCAGATCTATTGTTCTAGAGCCTTTCTGGGTTATGTATGTCTTGATCTTGGGGTCATTAGCCAGAGAAAAGCCATATCCTTCAAGGGTTCTATTAAGTCTAGTGCCTCTGTTTCCTTTGTCCATGCGACAGTTAAAATCCCCACATATGATCGATGGTTTAGAGGAGTCCACCACAGTAGACCTACTCCTAGATCAAGGACTAGATCGTCTAGGTTCATCATTGGTGGGTAATAGCAGCATAGTACATTGAGGAGATATTCAGTGGTCACACAGACATGGTAAGTAGAGTGCCTTGGAGATATTTGTTCATGTTCGGTCTTGATAGAACTGCTATACCACATTCTAGCCGAAAGGCATTTCCCTTTACTGCAGGCGATAGGGACCATTGATAACCTGGGGTAACGATTGGCTCTGCAAGAAAGGTTTCAGTTAGGCACACAATATCAACATTTATGAAGATATCCACTACCGGAGCGTTGCGTATAGTGCTCTTCAGGCCTTCCACATTCCATACTAGAAGTTTCATTTTGAGTGGGGTAGGGGGGGTCATGGGGAGGGGTAAAGCATGGGGAGGATGGGGGGTGGGGGGGGGGGGGAAGATGGGAATAGGGGTGGGGGAATAGGATTCCTGGGCCTAACAAATGATAGTCATGAGGTCCTTGTAGGTCTTTCTATGACTTGACCCCTCCTGATCATCCAATCCTTGCTGTCTTCCTTTTTTTTGTTCCGGAGATATTGCCGAAGGTGGTAATCTGCTTCCTCCTGGGCCCGAGTAAGGTGGGGACTGATGAAGACATTTGACCATTCTATTTTTCCACGGAGTAATTTGGCTTTTATCAGGAATTCCTTGCGTTTGTCCTCTCCGACTGTGATCACCAATGCATCTGGCTTGCCTTCTCTCTTCTTAAGCCAGAAACTGGAAAGACATATGCCAGAGAGATCGACGTCTAGAACATCACTTAATTCATTTATCCATATTGTGGCATCTTTGCTGTCAGATATGCCCTTTACAATGATGTTTTACTGGCATTCTGCTGACTGCTTTTCCTCTATCTTCAGGGAGTTAGTGTAGCCACATTCATGATAGGAGCTGTGTTTTTGAAGGTTTGTCCTGTAAAGAGAGAAGCATAGGTTCCAGCGGATGAACGGATCTCCAGTGCTTCAATTTTCTCTTCTACTTGATCCAGGTTCGCTTCGGTTGTTCTCTTCAGAGTTGAGATTGAGAAGTGCCGGCTCTCATTCCAGGATCCGCTAGCCAACCAGCTGATGTTTTCCTACCAATATGGAAAAGGGGCCAACCAGCTGCCATTGACGTCACAGTCATCTCGCCCCTTCAACAGGCGACAATTGCTGCAGCCTCCACCACTCAAGGTCATGCACTTATCTGTTGCCAGAGCCAGAAAGATGGCTGTTCATTCTGTGCCCTGTCACTCAGTGGGTAGCAGTAGAGGCAACGGGAGGTTGGAGTGAGGAGGAGCTGGACACCATCCAGGCAACTGGACGACCCCAAGGGCAGCGCCAAGGGATACCTCCAGCAGAGTCTACGCGCCACCTCTTCCAACGTTTGGTCATCTGCCTTTGGAGAGGTAACGTAGTATTGTGATTGCATGGCCTTCTAACCCGATCTCCTAGGGTGGACGGGAAGGCCTGAATATCGACTATTTCTGTTGTTGTTGTTGTTGTTGTTATACTTCGGGCTAATGAAAAAATTCTGGTTTTCTAAAAATAATCATAATAATAATAAAAATAATAATAATAATAATAAAAAGTTTTCAAAAGCTCAGGTATCAACATAACAACAGATGGGAAAAGGCACCTGGGTGCTGCTTATTGGCAAGTCATCATACACTCAAGAATATGTTTCTGAGAAAGTGGGGAATTGGAAATCATCAATATTGAAACTGTCAATAGCCAAGACACAACCCCGTGCGGCTTATTCGGCCTATACACATGGCCTGTGTGGAAAATAGACTTACCTTCTACGCACCATCCCTGACACGTCGGATTTGCTACAACCTCTTGAGGATGCTATCTGCCATCATTTCATTCCAGCACTGACGAACAGAGATTCCATTACAGATGAGAACGGGACCGTTCAACTGAACAAGAGAAAGCACATGGAAACCAAAGCTGACCATCTAAAACTAAGACTAACAGATTCATTACGTCAATCCATGGAATTAGCAAGCAAGAAAGGTGCATCGTCTGGTTGTCTGCAACACCGGTTGAGGAGCATGGGTTTGCGTTGCACAAGGGATCGTTCCAGGATGCCTTGTGTTTATGCTACAACTGGCTCCCATCTCAACTACCAACTAGTTGCATATGTGGCAGATCATTCACCGTTTATCACGCTCTCAACTGCCCAACAGGAGGCTATCCGACTATACGTCACAATGAACTAAGAGATATCACTGCCAAACTGATGTCGGAGGTATGTCACAATGCAGAGTAGAACCATCACTGCAGCCACTCACTGGAGAATCCGTGGACCTAGTTTCTACCCTGACAGAAGATGGAGCCCGGCTAGATACAAGTGCACAGGGATTCTGGTGGAATAGGTAGCAGCGGGCTTTCTTTGATGTGAAGGTGTTTAACCCTAATGCTCGCAGCTACCGACAACTCCAGTTAGGAGCAGCTTACAAAAATCAAGAGAGAAAAGGAGGAAATACGAACAAAGAGTACGAGATGTTGAATTTGGCCCCCTAGTGTTCTCAACCTCTGGGGGAATGGCAGAGTCTGCAACAGTAGCCTACAAAAGGCTTGCCTCCCTACTTGCAGCAAAAAGAGATCGGCACTGTCATGGCCTGGTTGCGTGTACTTCTTAGCTTTCTTCTGAGGTCAACCGTCACTTGTCTCAGGGGTGCTAGATCTACCTCAGGGCACAGCTCCCCAGTCAGGGCACAGCTCCCCAGTCTGGGCACAGCTCCCCAGTCAGGGCATAGCTCCCCAGTCTGGGCACAGCTCCCCAGTCAGGCCACAGCTCCCCATTCATGAAACATCACCAATCTGACCTTGCCATGAGTGAGGGTCGAATATCACTAAGCCCTAGCCCTAGCCCTAGCCCTAGCCCTACATCAGTGAAATCCATTGAACTCTGTACCAATACAATACGTAATGTCAATAATATTGATAATAATAATATTATTGACACGTATGACTGTTGCGTGGCGTTCCCCCCCCCCTACGTCACGAGCAAGTTTCCCTACATACTCGCCGTAGTAAACGGATCTGCGCATTCGAGGAGACACGTGCACTTGAGCTAAAAGATGACGACTAGTAGTCTTCAGAAGAAATCAGTCCCGTTTGCTGCAGCATCTATTGTAATACTAGTAGTAACGTTCTACTATTACAATGGCCTGAAAAATGAAATCCATGTCGTTGATCAAAAAGTTGTTGCAGAGGACGAGACAAACATCTTGTTCATCTACTCGGGAAGGTGGAAGTATTTAAGAATCCAGTTAGCACATGTTTACAGAGAATTGAGAAGAAATGGGGGTATCTTAGACGAAGTCTGGTTCATGATGATTAAATATGACCAAGAAACCTTTAACAAACTCAAAGAATTCACAACAGTGGCTAATTCACTCTCTGAGGGAAAGATTTTCTGGATGGAATTTTTGGACCTTACTCCTCAACCAACCAAGAAAAACCTTTATGCTCTGCCTTACTTCAAAATTTTCGCTCACTTGATGGCTTATCCAAAAACAACCTTCTTCAAGTTTGATGATGATATAGTGTACATCCATCCAGGAGCATTTCGAAGTATAACTAGAAATAAGCATGCTTCCTGTTTCATGCACTTTTTCAACATTGCTGGCTCAAACTGGAGGTGCAGCTGGATCCATCAGAGAAATGGTGTTTATAAGGATACGAACCCCCAAAAACTGAAGTTTGATTACAGCCCAAGTGCACCGTGTGGTTGGAAAGGATTGGAATGTGCAGAGCTAACACTGCGTACTTTCTTACATCACTATGAACACAAAACTTTGGAAAAATACCTCTTCAAAGGCGTCGAATTAACCACTGACAGAGCAAGGTTCAGCATCAATGCTTTTCTCTTTGACAGAAACCTGATAGATGTTAAGGCATTACTTGAAGTTGGCCAAATTTCATCTGATGATGAAGAATGGTGGACAAGGACCTATTCTTCTAAAGTGGCCAATCCTAATTGCGTAGCTGGAGAGGCACTGGTGGTTCATTTCGCCTACTCTGTCGTGGTCGAGAAAATGATGAGTTTAGGTTTGCTGTCTCAGTTTGAAGACATCGTACAAAGCAATTTCAGTAGTTTTTTCATTGAACGTCAAGTATGGAAGATACTTGGGTATGTCAAATGATGAACATGGATCTATCCTAACTGCTTATTAGGGTTTATTTTGGCGGGTTGGGATATTGTATATACAATAGATTAGATTTTCTGGGTATAATAAAACTATATACATGTACTTTTTGGAAAACCGTATTCTACGGCATATAACTACGGCATATAACTTTTAAAAATTGCCCTGCCTCTTATGTGAAGTTAAATGGGACCAGTAGCTTACAACAGATATGATAACTCGATAGTAGAGATGGCAAACAATGTCGCAGGGTTAACACAATGTTAATTAAATGTTGATAGCACTTCTCAGTCAAACAAACACTCGTGTTGAACTTCAGTCAGTGAGGACTGAGAACTGCCTGAGCATGCTAGCACATTAATTAATTAACCTTCAACCACATCAACAAGCTGCATTTTGGTGTTCATTATATTTAACTCCTGATCAACCATTAACTCCTGATCAACCATTTGGTAATTCATTGACTCCCAATCAACCATTTGGTTAACTCCTGATCAACCATTTGGTAATTCATTGACTCCCAATCAACCATTTGGTTAACTCCTGACCATTTGGTAATTCATTAACTCCTGATCAAACTATTTGACTCCTGATCAACCATTTGGTAATTCATTAACTCCTGATCACCTGACCTGATCAGCTGGTTGTTTGATAGAGCTTTCAATTGATTACTTTTCCTGGGCCATGAGTTGACACTGAGTTGACACTGATGGCAGAAGAAAGAGTTAGAGGAGGCAGTATAATTATGGTAATTCATTGACTCCCAATCAACCATTTGGTTAACTCCTGACCATTTGGTAATTCATTAACTCCTGATCAAACTATTTGACTCCTGATCAACCATTTGGTAATTCATTAACTCCTGATCACCTGACCTGATCAGCTGGTTGTTTGATAGAGCTTTCAATTGATTACTTTTCCTGGGCCATGAGTTGACACTGATGGCAGAAGAAAGAGTTAGAGGAGGCAGTATAATTATGGTAATTCATTGACACTGATGGCAGAAGAAAGAGTTAGAGGAGGCAGCTATTTGAAAAACTGATATGCTAAGATCTGCACACTTCCTATGAAGCCAAGTGTTACAGGAACATTCACAGAAGATGGCATCTTGGCCATCACACTCACGAGTTGAGTCTTCAATCTTATCATCTTATCCTCGCATACACTTACAGGACAAACAAATTGACTTGGCGCTGGGTTGGTTTCTATGTCACAAACGAGGATTAGAAGAAGACAACCTACTGTAGACACTGGGGAAGAAAGAGTTGATGCACCCATAGGAATTGCGGAGACGATGGCTGTGGCGAGCACGGCGACAACCATTCGAGAAGAAGCGTGAAAAAAGAGGCAGGCTGGCCAACGGCTAGACAGGTATACGATAGCTCAAGCCTCACATGACGGAGCAAGGTTTGACTCTGAAGACTTAGCCTAAGACCGATTAGAAACCTACGAGCCAGACGACAAGACTTCATTACTGGAGGCACTTGCATTCATTGGGACAGTTCAAATACTTGACAATAACCTTCTCAATATCAACTTTTTAAGTCACAAATAAGAATTTACCCAAGTAGATTTACAGGAGTTACTTATGACAATCAATCTAATTAACACAGTGTCAGGTGGGGAGTTTGGCTGGGACTGCACATCCGTCAAACGATAACGCAGTGAAAGTACGAGATAAACCACGTGGTTGGGTCAGTGAAGGGAAAAGTGGAGGTGAATAATGAGAAGGACTGGGAGGAGGAAGTAAACGGAAAGAGTACGCTGAATTTTTATAAATCAGCAAAGAATGGTAAGGGTGGAGAGGTAGGTCCATGGTCAGGAAGGTGTGCGGTTGCAATTTCGACTGAGGGACTGCACCAGCTGGGTTGTTAGAGGATAAGAAGAGATGTGGGATAGCTAGGGATGAGAGGTGTATAATGTGTGACAGTGGCGCAGTGAAGGATGTGGAACATTTCTTGGTGATATGCGGGGGATTTGAGAGGGATTGGCTGGTACTGATTGATGAGGTGCGCAGAATTATAGGGGCAGGACAGTGGCTGGATGAATTTAGAAGAGTGAATAAGGATGGAAAGGTGGCATTGCTTTTGGGGAAAGATGTGGTGATGCGGTGATGGAGGAGGTGGGTGAGTGTGTTATGTATTGGGTAGGGAAGTGGTGGCAGAGGAGAAAGGAACTGTTGTATGGTGAGCTGAGGAATGATCTTTGGTCCCCTCCCGTCCCCCCTCCTTGAGCAGCGGGACACTCGTTTATAAATTTAGGGGGTTAATTGTATTAAAACTTTTTTTTTATTACTTGTGGTTACAACTTTAGAGCTCCGTAGATTCTGCAAACTTCATGGTATGGACTTGATATATAGCTCAAAAGATAGGTCTCTCTGTGTGCTCTCTTTTGATACTAAAATATGTTTCATAGGTATAACTATAAGCAAGTTACTAAACCCTAAAGTGGAGGGACCTCAAAAACCTGCACCCCACAATCGGCGTCCAACGGGTTGCAAAAAAAAATTGAAAATGGTCTACCTTAAAAATTTATTACCTGGTCAAGCGCGTGGGTGCGAAATTGAGGGCGTTCCTAATCAAAAAGGTTGTCGTACCATTTTCAATTTTTTGCAATCTGGAGTTCTCTGGAACGCCGATTGTGGGGTGCAGGTCCCTCCACTTTAGGGTCTAGTAACTTTCCTAATTTTCCTTCCTATAGTTATACCTATGAAACATATTTTAGTATCAAAAGAGAGCAAAAAAATGGAAAAAATTAAAAAATACAATCGTCCCCCCTTTTATATTGTGGATAATTTTGTAATGTTGATTCTATATTAGATTGTTATTAGGCTAGTTACTAAATAGTTCCACACTGTGCTGTAATATATATGTGATGGCCTTAACAGACTCAGCAATATCAAGATTGAATCATGAGGCATTGTGGTTAGCTTAGGTGGACGGAGAGAGAGGATAAACAATTCCCAATGGGACAAAACTTGAATTGTTGCCCTAATCCTAAGCCTAGTACATGCAGCAGCTATAGCTGCAGATGAGGTTTGTAGTTAGAGATTTCTCGCAACACTCAGCGCTCTATTGTATGCAGTGCGTCACAGCATATCAAATACTGAAACGTACATTTGGCAGAATGTCATGAGAGAAACACTGAGAACACTCTATCTCACTCTGGTCAGGTCAAAGCTAACATACTGTTCACAAGTTTGGAGGCCACGGTTAATTAAGGAGATCACTATGTTGGAAAAGGTCCAAAGAAGGGCAACAAAGTTCATCTACACCAGACTAAACCTTACTTTATATCGTCGTTCCAAATGTTCAGCACCTGGTTCATTACCTCCCAGTGAGATTTACTGTCGACTCCTGTCACTCACCAAATATCTTACTCATGGCTCAGTCAAAGTTAAAGGCTTTTTTCAAAGCCACCCCAGGCCCCTCTAAAGCTAAGTAAGTTGATCTAAACTGAGCAGTGATTGAGCTATTGAATAGATTGCCAACTTAGTACTAGTACTAGCTAGCTATAGTTCTTGCAGCCAGCCACTACTGCTAGCTAGTGTATAGCTAGTATATATAGCTATATAGCTAGTATAGTTAATTTCTATTAATTTCTATGAAATTTCCACATTTAATGATAGGAAACAAAAAAGGACCAACAAGAACACCACTTCCATCTCCAGCTGTGGTACCTGTCACTCCTGGGTCTCCTGCTTCAGTCCATTGTGTCTCCTCTGAGCCCTCTGTGTCTGTGATTCTCACCCAGCCCTCTGTGTCTGTCACAGAGAACTGTGTCTCCCACCCAGCCCTCAGGTGTGTCTGTGTCTCCTCCTGAGCCTACTGAGTCTGCACTATTACTGCCTTCATGTTCCGCTTCTGTCCTGCCCTCTCATTCTGCATCTCATCTGCCCTGCACTTCCTTGTCCACTTTTTCTGCTGCTTCTTCGTCAAGTGCTTCAATTGATTTTGAGAAGTGTAACGATATTGGCTTGCTTCTGCGCTCAATGCCCCAAACAGATATCCTGAATTTGGCTCGTGAGTGCAAGTATTCACTTTTAGTTAATCATTTTAAGCCTGATAGTTCATTTACATTTCCAAGTAGTTATTTAGATGGCTGTAATAGGTCTTGTCGACATAAATACTTGGCTGAAAACCCTTGGTTTGTTTATAGTAAAGTAGAAGATGGAATATTTTGTTTGCCATGTGTTCTCTTTGCTACAAAGGGTTTGGGTCATTTTGTATGTAATGGATTTAATGCATGGTCTCGGAAAACTAAAAAGTTTGCCAGTCACAACTGTACGCAGTACCATCAGCTGACTTTAGCTCTTTAAAGTCTTCCCATGTGTGTCCAGAGTCTTCTAATAAGAATCGTTTGCTGCATATAGATTAGAGTAACATAGCAACAAATAGGTATACATAATAAGATGTATGGCTGATGCAATACTTCTTTGTGGCAAGCAATGTATAGCTATTCGAGGTCACAGAGATGATAGCACGGCTGATTCTGAGGTCAACAGAGGGAATTTTTTAGCACTTCTTGAATACTCTGTGAGGTCAGGAAATGTTGCATTAGCCAAGCATTTGAAAGATGCTCAACTTATACTAGCAAAACTACCCAAAATCAACTCATTGAATGCATAGGTGATCATATTAGAGATAGTATAATACAGGAAATTAAACAAGCTAAATATTCTATTCTTAGTGACGAAGTCGTTGATATATCCAGTAAGGAATAGGTATCAGTAGTGTTAAGATTTGTAGATAGTAATTGTAATATAATCTTAGATTTCTTAAGTACAGAAAGGATCACTGGAGAGGTTTTGACTCGTGCAATAAAAGAAGCACTGAATAAGTTTGACTTAAACTTTGAAGATTGTAGGGGGCAAGGCTATGATGGTGCTAGCAATATGTCTAGTGCAAGAGGTGTGCCGGGTCGTCTCATGGCAGAAAATCCTAAAGCCACATATATCCACTGTAATAGTCACGTGCTTAATTTGTGTATTGTTGAAGCTTGTAGTTTTACTTCCTATTCGTAATATGAATTCTACTGTTACCGAGACAATATACTTCTTCCATTATAGTGCTAAACGGCAACTATTTCTTGAGAAAGTAATTGATAAGGAAACTAGCGTTGTTAAAGTCAAGGAATCTTTGTAGAACAAGATGGATTTATCGGCACGAAGCTTATTATGAAATTTTTTATGTTTTGTATCAATTCCTTGTAACTGCAATGGAAGCGATTACAGAACGTGATCCTACATATGGGGATATGAACTGGGATATTGTTATAACCTTGTCTAATACCCTAAGGTTATAGTTCTTTCACTGTCAACAACCATGAAAGTCCTAATCAACTAGTAAACTAACAACCGAAGACAACAGACATTATAAGAAGACATCTTGATCTCACTATCTGTGCATCACACGTGACACGCTAAAAACGTTTATTTAGAGTCCGGACTATTTTAGAGTCCGGACTATTGAACAATAATGTCATACAATTCACTTAATTATAATATTCATTCCTCCCTTCTTAGTTTATGAGAGTAAAGATAACAAATCCACGATAATTGAAATACTGATCCCTTAAAACGATCAGGAGGAGGTCTGTTTCGGACAGACCTGCGCAGTACTGTTGTTGACTCACAATCAGGGATGTGTACTGAAGTGTTGTTATCATCCACATTAACACGGGGTAAGCGAGGAGAGCTGACCACGGCTGACGCAGCTGAGTCGGAATGTGGAACACTCCCTTCAGGGGACAGGTTCAGTGTCACTGGCACTTGAACAGGAATATCATGGAACACAATTGCAGGTCCAGACACTTGACCATTTACAGTGCTGGATCCTAACTCGCTCTGTCTCTGACGTATGTTATCCACATGACGACGTACGACTCCCAAGGTAACTTTAACTCGGTAAGATAGAGGTCCAGTGACATTCTCAACAACACCAGGCATCCAGGTTACATTCTTGCACCTGAAATCTCTAACAAAAACCTTGTCACCCACTCGGAAAACGTGATCCCGTCCGGTGCTGCCATGTGTCCTCTTACGCTGGCACGATTCCACTCTCTCTGACAAGTCAGGATAAACCAAGTCTAACTTGGATCTCGGTCGACGACCCATCAGAACCTCGGCTGGGGATAACCCTGTCGTACTGTGTGGCGTTATCCTGTAGCGGAACTAGTATCTTGATAGCTTGGACTGCAGTGATCCACCTTCCATCCTCTTCTTCATTTTTGAGCGACACACCCGGGCGATATGTCCTTTCTTTTTGCATGCTCGGCATTCTGCTTCCTTAAAACGACAGGTATTGGCTAAATGACTGTCACTACCACACCTGAAACAAACACACTTCTGAGACGAGAAGTAGTAAAAGGCTTATTATAAATGCCTTGCTATGAGTGAACAAGACAGAGGTTCCTTGAGCTCCCTGCAACTATCGCGTGTCTCTCTCCGCAGTCTCCATTGTCTGGGTTAGTTGTAAGCTACGTGAGAAGGTTAAATCGACTTCTGCTAACAGTCTCTGCTGTACTTTCTCATTGTTGACACCGCAGACCAGCCTATCCCTTAACATCTGGTCAAGAGTAGCCCCAAACTCACAAAATTCAGAGAGTTGTCTTAGTGCTGCCACGTAATCAGCTATGGACTCATTCTTAGCACGAACTCGAGAATTGAATTTATAACGCTGCATGATCACAGAAGGTTTAGGACAGTAGTGTTTAATAACGAACTCCACAAGGCGCCATCTCTCCTGGTCTGGTATATAGGGAAACTAAATCTCTAATGAGTTGATAGGTCTTGGAACCACAAACACTCAATAGTATAGCTCGCTTCTTGTCGGCCTCAGTCACACTGTTTGCTACGAAGTACTGTTCCAGCCTTTCTACATAGGCTCTCCAGTCCTCGTTCGCTGAAGTAAAGGCAGACATTGAACCATGCACTGCCATCTTGAAAACTCTTTTCGTAATAATCCGTGTCAATCCGTTATAATCCTCGTCGCCAAATGTTATGACTTTGCCCCCTAAGGTTATAGTTCTTTCACTCGTCAACAACCATGAAAGTCCTTAATCAACAAGTAAACTAACAACCGAAGACAACAGACATTATAAGAAGACATCTTGATCTCACTATCTGTGCATCACACGTGACACACTAAAAACGTTTATTTAGAGTCCGGACTATTGAACAATAATGGCATACAATTCACTTAAATATATTATGACAGATATGAAAACAATTGTGGCAGCCAATGGCTTGCTCAAGATGTACCTTTCCTTTCCTTTTATAATATCTTTCATAGCAACAATCTATGTCTATTATAAAACCTGTAAGTATAAAATTACAAAAGAAAAGTAGTAATATAGTTAAAGCTTATATGGATGTTAAAGACGTACTGAATGAACTTTGTGTGCAGTTCGTCAAAGTGGTTACATTCATGGTATATGCAAGCTGAAGCTATAGCTCATGATGTTGGTGTGGTTCCTGAAGTCCCACGTGTATCTGCTCGACAAACGTACAGAAATAATGTTGAGTACAGTTCTGTGGAAGAATACTATTGAAGAACTGTTGTGCTTCCTTTATTGGACCACTTTGTTCAACAAATCAATGATAGGTTTGGTAAGACTCAGACAGTAGCAGCCAATTTAATCAATCTTATACCTTCTATAATCACTATTCGGGATGATATATCTTTTGAGGACTTGATTTCTTTATATAATGATGACTTGCACTTGTGTCTACTGAGGTGTGGAGGTGGAGGGCAGAGTCAAGATGCTGACAAGCGGCCATCCACCCTTCAATCAGCTCTGAAAGAGTGTGACAAGGATTACTTTCCTAACCTTTACGTACTGCTGCGCATCGCATGTACTATTCCAGTCACATCATGTGAGAACGAGAGGGCCTTAAAAAACTTTCTTACGTAGTAGTATGCAGTGGTGGAGGAAGCTATTTTGTATTGGTCAGGCAAAAATTTAGGTAGAACATGAAAACAGAACTATTTTCAATGACAAATAAATTACAGTGAGTCACGAGTTTATTTAAAGCTAACAAAGATTCGAAGTCTGTGTTCACTACCACAAACAAATTCATAATATCGGTAAGGTCTACTTTATCCAACATATCCTTGTAGATATTTAGAGTCATAATATGGTTCAACCTTGGTTGACTCATTGTACTACGTAAGTAGATCTTCACTCGCTTCATAGCAGAAAAACTTCTTTCACTGGCAGAAGGCAAAACAAGGACAGATGGGCTATCCAGCAAACTTGCTTGTAAAAAACCCTTTGACCTTTAGAGAGACCTTGCAGAAAATGTAGAATTTCGTGTAGAGTGATAATCTTGCTTTGTTCGCTGGGAAAGCTTGAACTGAAGACTTGCAATTGTGCTGAAAGCTCACTCTCATTGAAGTCATCACCATAAAAGTCAATGACAGCTTGCAAGTTAGTTGAGTAGTCCTTCCTATTAACTGCTTTCATTAACGCTTCCTCAAGTTTCTGGTAGACAGCATACCCTGGCTGATCAAATCGATCTTGAATGCTTGAAATAGCAAAATCCAGTACTTCAAAATAAAGCTTGCGATAGTGATCTTCAACTGTAGGACTGTGGTAACCATCTCCTTCACCCACTTCGAACATGCTTGGTGCTCTTCTTTTCCTTGGCAATGAGGGCTCTTCAACGTGTGTACGAACACATAAACATTGAACATGCTTATAAAATAGCTCAGACATCTCATCACTCCTCATTGCTTTTAAGGTTTTGACTGTATGATTTGCAATAAATTGCGCTTCTGATGCAGATAGAGACTCTGTTTGCAATGTCTTGCTCAAATTATCTATAATCTTTAAGATGCATTCACTGAGATGCAGACCAAACAGCAAATTAAACTTTGCCATTTGTCAATTATTCTTCCTTTTACATCTGGGTCTAATCTTTTCTCTAAACATTCATCCCACAACTGATTTAAAATGGTGTAATTCTCAATTATACTGCTGATTGATTCACCTCGAACGGTCCACCGGGTAAAGCAAAATTTTCGTATGCCCATGGGAGTATCTTCATCACGATTTTCAAGCTTTATCCTATCAAACGCAGCATTTCGCTTTGGAGAATACTTTATCAGCTTACAGATCTCAAAAGCTGTTTCTAGGGCATCATTGCACACCTTGGATTGCTTTATTGCTGACAGCCAAATTTAGAGCATGCCCATAGCAGTGTGTGTAGACTGCACGCTTTTCCTCCGAAAGTATCTTTGCCGATACACCATTCCTGATGCCACTCATATTAGATGCACCATCATAACATTGGCCTCGGCACTGAGAGATATTGAGACCTGGCACCCGAAGTATAGTAATCTTTGATGGCATGGAAGAGAGTGTCGGAATCTATGCTGTTTACTTCACAGAGTCACTCAGTGACATCATCATCTCATGTCACAATCAATGACTGGTTAAGTGGGTGTGCTAGTGACTGGCCACATGTAAGGTAAAATAGTACTATTTTAAGCACCAGTTCCATAATTATTAACACAAGATACAGTTGGTCCAAAATATTGGTCAGGCGGCCGCCCCCTCGGCCCCCCCTGTTCCTCCCCCCCTGCTATGGGGCAGGACAGATTATCCGCATTGGCATTGATGCATACTCATTATAGTTTTCCTGTTGATGTTGATGATGTTGTTGATAGATTTAAACTTAAATGTAATAGGAGAATAGCTTTATAAGTATGTACATAATCTATTAATAGCATTTCTCTTCCAATTCTTTTCCCCCCCTTTTTTCCCTTCAATTGTTGACCCTTGGACTTCATGATTCAGATTCACAATTTTTATATATTTCATTGTGATAACCAATCATAATAACTTGGATTTGTTGTTCGTTTATTCAATGTAATTTAGTCATAACATTTTTCTCTCTACAGTTTGTATATGCTGTATTTGATATAATATATCTATTTAAATTTAAATAAAAGAGGTCCTCCCCAAGAATTCCTAGATCCACCTCAGGGTCACTGAGGCTTTCTGGTGTTAATCATAATAGTATATAATAGGTAAAGGATCCTGTATGTTTGTGGCTGTATCGGCATCATCATTATTGTTGTTACTATTATCACCATCATTACTACTACTACTACTACTACTACTACTACTACTATTACTACTACTACTACTACTACTACTATTACTACTACTACTACTACTACTACTACAACTAGAGGAGAGGGAAGGAATAATAATTAGGTGTGTGTGTGTGTCACGCTCTGAACAGGTACGTGTATATAGCACCTGCCATTAACCTGCAAAGTAGATAAGAGCTACAGCAGCAGAGAGACAGAAGTGGAAGGACATATCTAGATGGAAATGCAAGAGCGATATCTAACAGGGGGCAGGAAAGAGAAAGAGGAACAGCATCGCACTCGAGAAAAGAAACCTGCAGAGAGATCCAAACAGAGGAAATCTAAGCAGAGAAAAGGAAGGGACTAGCTAGCATGATCACATTAGCTGGCAAGGAAAGAATACAATAACTTTCTCAGTAAATAATCAATGTGAAATTGTACTCTCTCGATGTTTCGACTACATAATTCCTGATGAAGGTAGAGCATCTAGTCAAAACATCGAGCGAGTACAATTTCAAGTTGATTATTGAGAAGGTTATTGTAATGTTATTATGTCAACTGAGAAGGAAAGAAATGTCCAGTAAGAGTTAGAAAGGCAGAAACTAACTAGAGCATCATTAGCAGATGAAGGGGGGAAATGTCTAGGGAGAGCTGAAAAGAGAAAGACAGAGACTAGCTAGAAGACATGCAAGTAAAAATGCAAACTTCTATGGACCAGCTTCTGTCCACAATGTGGCACCATTTCATGCTCAGCATTTAATATGGAGGCCCTTTAGTGCTATCATCTCTCATCTCTGAATTCTTTGGGAAACTTCTTCTTGCATTGTCCCTACAAACAGAATGCAGCCTCTCTAGAGCCACAACTCTCAAGAACCTGAGAGTGAGAGTGCACTCAGCCCAGCATCAAGGAGCAGCACATGGAAAAACTTTCACTCTTGATGTAATTTTATAATATCATACATAACTGGGTGCATTAATTGAAACTTATTATTAGAGGTGGTACACTTGTGTAGTCAATTACTTTGAAAGGAATCTAGCACAGAAAAAAAATTACTGCAGAATCTCTGCAGGTATTCGCAAGTCACTATTCTTCACTTTAAAAAATGGTAATAAATACCGAGCAATAAGATAGTAATTACAAAAATGGATATAAAATATAATTATGCCAGTTAGGTCTGTGACTGTTTGAGATGGTCCACAAATTCAGTCTCCGAGTTTGTGGGCATAATACTTGTGTACGGTGGATGTGGGTATCTGGCAAGGGTCCAGCAATCTTTGTCCCTCTTCCCTCTTCCTCTTGTTGACGAAGGAGGAGACTGCCATATAGAGCAGACCAAGACTGGCAACGGCAGCCACTATAGCACATCCAATGCTCCCAGCAACTATATATGTATTGCACACAGACATGAGGAAATAATAATGTTATGAGGTTGTTCCCTCTCCTAGTTCACCGATCACTCTTTTCAAGTCAACAGACATTTCCTCCCCAGACTGGAAAATCTCAAATATAAACACTCAGTTATCATCACCCCTATTTTAAATGGTAATGGTGATTTTAAATGGTAATGGGTCATCTAACTCTACTTGTTTCCTTTCTTGTCAATCAATTATTCTAATTTTGGGAGGTCTTTTTATTTTTTTATTTTGTTGATTCTTGATGAGCTGTGGAAGCCCCCCCCCCCCCCCCCCGGGTCTCCATGGCTTTCAAACAGCTTGTTTATTGTTGTTGTACACTAAACATACATACCATCACGTGTCATGTCCTTAGTCAACAAAAGTTATATATGGCTATGTAGTGTTAACAGCGAAGCCACCCAAGAGTACCCTTGTGGAGGGATTCGGAGTGGCCCTCGGTCAACGTAAGTGCTTATCATGGCGATCCTTACCTAATCCGGATATTAAATTGGCACATAAGTTAGCTAGTGAGATGCCTCAGCCACGCCTCTTTTCTGCAATTGAAAACAGATTAGTGGCTTAGTGCATTGCAACAATTGGAGTCTTCTGGTGCTAAAGTGCTGACTATTGCACGCAAGTTATGCCAGTGGCAAACAGGAGCAGGGGGAAGCAAACAAGCCTGTACCCTTGAAGATGATTTCAAGATGTTTTCACACTTTCTACCGGTTCCTTGGTCCACCAGTTTACTACCTCAGCGAAGGGTTCAAGGCATGCTGGGAGTCCTTTCTTTAAGCTAACAATGGCCGAACCCACCACTCAAGCAGTTACCAAGTGCCATGTGAGAGGTTTGAGCTTTGGGTTTGGGTCTTGAGCTTTGGGTCTTGGGAGAGTTGCCATCCACCATTTAAAAAGGGTCAGTCCAATTCAGGGAGCACCAGCATGCTCCGTGATAATGCTATAAGGGATTGTAAACACGATTTTCCTGTTTGGGGATACCAGACATTAATTTTGGGATTTCGTGCACTGCCACAGAGCACTTTCTGTAGCTAAAAGTCAGTCAGCAGACAATCCTCGGGATATATGCACCCGACTGGGCAAATACTGGAGAAGAACAGAACAGCAAGTATTTCATCAACATCTAGTTCTAGGTCAGCATCGTCCCATGACCTCTTCCTCAAAGCTCTTACTTGAAGATGAGGGTTGAGGATAATGACTTCTGGCCCCAGTTAGCTCTGTAGGTATACTTGAAGATGAGAGTTGAGGATAGGAGCATCTCTGCCCTCAGTGGATCCAGGACACTCGGTGATAGCAAAGCTCGAGTAAGTTTCACTTTGCAAGAAAGAAAAAAACGCGTGTGCAGGCACATCCATTACCATATGAGTTCATGGCCAATTATTGCAACTGTCTATTTTTGTAATTGTGGCTTCCAGTGAGCTTGTAAGCCAATGTCACCTGGCCCATAACCATCTCTAGGATGGAGCTGATCACCAAGGAAGATCAGATAAGTAGACTTGATGGTTTCACCATGCATTTATGATTAGACACACTCGTGCCTAGACACACACATGCCTCCATACCTGCCTGCAACATACATACAAATGCATACACACACATACATATATGCATACATTCCCTTGTATAGTATTAGAGAATAGTGCCTGCCAGCATACATATGTCTCCATGTGCATCTTGTGTTAAACTCTGCATAAATCTCCACATATACGCTCAATGAAATGTACTCTCAAGCATGATTTTCAGTGTGAGTGTGTGTATATAAATAACAAAGGGATTATCTTACTGGTCTCGCCCACTAGGACTGATAGCAGATGTAGGACTACAGCTTTTACACAGAAACTCAGAGAGCTAAGTTGAAAGAGCACTGTGATGATGAGTAGCATGGCTAACCTAGTGCTCAGGATGCTCTTTATAAATATAGTTGTGGATCAGTCAGTTTTAATTTTGTTTGTTTTGTTCAGTGGGAAGAGCAACTACTAGACTAGTGTTCCTTATACTACATCACATGATCTGTGGCTAATTTGATTGGTTAATAACTATAGGTTACATAAGCATATAACCTACACTTTTAACCGCAAACAGCAAATTTCTAGTTGCTATGTAGTTTAGCGCATGCGCAATGTAGTATAAGTAAGATAGCCTATACTCCACTCGTGGGTTATACGCCTATGTAACCTACTTGTTTGCGGTTACCCCGAGGCGAAGCCGAGGGATGTAACCGCAAACTCGGAGGTTACATAGGCACATAACCCACTCTTTTGAATAGGCTATCCTATACTTATAGTAGGTATGTATAGGCTTTATGGAACTTGAGCTCTATGTTGAGAGAACTTTCTATTGGTGAGTAGAGTGGCTACCTAAGTTCTGGAGCATTATAAGCTCTGTAAGAATGTGAGCTATGTTGAAGAACACTATACTGGTAAGTAGAGTGGCTACCTAAGTTCTGGAGCATTATAAGCTCTATAAGAATGTGAGCTATGTTGAACTAGTAAGTAGAGTGGCTACCTAAGTTCTGGAGCATTATAAGCTCTGTAAGAATGTGAGCTATGTTGAAGAACACTATACTAGTAAGTAGAGTGGCTACCTAAGTTCTGGAGCACTATAAGCTCTGTAAGAATGTGAGCTATGTTGAAGAACACTATACTAGTAAGTAGAGTGGCTACCTAAGTTCTGGAGCTCTGTAAGAATGTGAGCTATGTTGAAGAACACTATACTAGTAAGTAGAGTGGCTACCTAAGTTCTGGAGCATTATAAGCTTCCTAAGAATGTGATATGTTGAAGAACACTGTACTGGTAAGTGGAGTGGCTACCTAAGTTCTGGAGCGTTATAAGCTTTCTAAGAATGTGAGCTATGTTGAAGAACACTGTACTGGTAAGTAGAGTGGCTACCTAAGTTCTGGAGCATTATAAGCTCTGTAAGAATGTGAGCTATGTTGAAGATACACTATACTAGTAAGTAGAGTGGCTACCTAAGTTCTGGAGCATTATAAGCTCTGTAAGAATGTGAGCTATGTTGAAGAACACTATACTAGTAAGTAGAGTGGCTACCTAAGTTCTGGAGCACTATAAGCTCTGTAAGATAGTAAGTAGAGTGGCTACCTAAGTTCTGGAGCACATTAAGCTCTGTAAGAATGTGAGCTATGTTGAAGAACACTATACTGGTAAGTAGAGTGGCTACCTAAGTTCTGGTGCTTTGTTTCTGCTTGTTCTAAACAGGCCTCCAGCAACAGAGCTAGATACATACATATATATATACTATCAAAATATATCTTGAGTACATAATTAGTTTTTGTTTTGCAAATGTACAGTTTCAGTAATTATCTGTTTATTTTATTACTATTATTATTTAAAATTTTTAAATTTATATATATATAATTGTTGTTTGTACATTTTTATTTGTTGTTCAGTTTGTTCAGTTTAAAAAAATTAATTTTGATTTTTTTATTATTTATTTTTAATTTTTTACATCTGGTGCACGTGTTAGGCGCGTGAACTGGCTGGCACGTGGTGGCTGCTGGTATATAGCAGGCTCACGCGAGCCTTAGCGTCTCATTATTCCTGATGAAGGCTAGAGTATCTAGTCGAAACAATCGAGTGAATACAATTTGAAGTTGATTATTGAGAAGGTGATTTTAATGTAATTATGTCAACTGAGAGTTCATTGGAAGCCTATATAAGCAGTAGCCTATTGAAAGTTATAACTAACATACATGTACTTCTTGGGAGCTCTTCTCTGGCTTTCCTCTTAGATACACACTTGTAGACCTTGCATTAATAACTAATGCAGAGAATGGGGACTTTCAGGGCTTGAGACCACCATTTTACAAATGTTTTTTTCTTCTTTATTTTCTTGATGACAGCTTCACTGTTTGAGGTGATTTCGTAGGTTACAGCTAAGGCATTCAAAGATGGTTCTCAGATTTGGGGGATTGCATGTCGGTATGCTTCAGTGCCACACCCAATAATATCACATACACATACACACACACACACCACACTCACACACAGACAATGGTTGGTTGACTTGCCTAGTACGTAGTAGATCTTGGAGACGAGTGCTTCCATGTCAAACACAGTCTGCAACCCATTACTTGCCAAGTAGTCCATCAGCTCCTCAGAGAATTCTGCATACTACATTATATATTCAGAGCAGCTTTTAGGTCAAGACAGAAATACAGAAAAAATGTGCGTCCCAAATTTAGAGCTTCATAACTTCTACCCAGTTCCTAAATAATGGATATTAAATCTGAAATGACGATAGCTCATGTTCATGCAACGCAAATAAATACATGGGTGAAACGAGGTATTGGGAATTTAGTAAATGGATTTCAGAATAAAGCCGAATCAAAATATTCGGATAATCAGGATTTGATAAAGCAATAATTGTAAGAGCAAATAGGTCAGTTAAGCGTCGAGCGTGACTGGCTGGGGGGAAAAACTGCATTGTTCAGACTTGGAGGTTAGAAAAAGTATGATAGATTGTAACTGTGATAATCAAAATAGCTCTCGCTATGTTATCTTACGTGTAGGTCTAGGTATTACTGTACCAACGTTTATACACCCAAAAATTGGTGACTTCAATCTTACAAATATGTGGGTCACCATAGAGAAACCCAACAATTCTTCATAGTTCATAGCTACTCTATCTCTATATAAACAGTGTCTCTAAACAGCATCTCTAAAGAATGTCTCTAAAGGGTGTCTCTAAACGGTGTCTCTAAACAGTGTATCTAAATAATGTCTCTAAATAGTCTCTAAACGGTGTCTCTAAACAGTGTCTCTAAACAGTGTCTAATGATATTCAGTGGATCCCACTTCATTATTATGAACCGTGAGAGTGGTAGATATAAAGTAGAGACACACCCATTTTTAATATTTACAAGAGCCTCCCGAGGCAAGTCAATGCAGTTGTGCTGGCATGTGTCACCGACAACATCATAAATCAACTGCCAGGCAACACAGACAATTCTATTACAATATAATGCTTCATCTACAGGTTACCTATAGGACTTCTAGACTAGAACTGCTGCTAAAGCTTACCCATCAGCAACCTTCCTATGTATATTCTGACTGACCTCGTCAATGTAGAGCATTGGAACGAAAAGAGAGCCATGTGTGTCCACCCCCTGAAGATTTTCAAGAAAACTGGAAAATGAATAGGTAAATGTAACAACAACCCAATCCAACTTTCAGTGTGGGCTAAAAAGCTTGACATGCTGTGGCACACACCAACGACAATAACTGCATGTCATACCTGAAGTCGCTAGAAATGTTCAATCGTATATTGAGCTGAAGCTTGACTGTAAAGTCCAGGTTGATGCCCAGGTGAGGCTGCACGTCAATGTGACTCTCGTGCTCATCCCCGGAGGGGTTCAAGCCCTCTACCCCATCCAATAAACTCTCGTCACCATCCAAGAAGTGAGGCTTGCTGCCATAGAGAGGAAGTTCGGGGTTCTTTATGGGTCCCATGTAAAACAAGCCATCAGGACACCAGGAACCCCAGATGGCATTCTCAGGGACTGAAAAAGCCCCTTTGTAAGTGCTGGGTGAGAATTGATACCGCAATGTCCTGAGATTGAAATGGTAGACTGTATCTGTGTTCACAAGATCGAAGCTGCGCTGGAGTTCGCCGATGAATAGATCCAAGTTGTTTCCCTCACGTTGGTTTGGTTTAAATAAGGCTCCTTCAGTGCCTCGAATGGCATTGGCCTCTTTGCCGCTGGGCCAGGTGTTGAGATAGCTGGTGTGACCATCCCACTGGATGAATTGAGCCAGCTTGCTGATATCGTGGATGCCAGTGTAGATAGTGCTAGGCAAGGAGTCATTGATGGAGCCATTGGTCTGAATGTATGCTATCTATAGTGTGTGTGTGTATGTGTGTGTGTGGGTGTGGTGGAGGGGAGGAGAGGGGACATATCATTCATTAGAATATCAATTTATATAACAACTGAAGTATTGTTTATAACTAGAACATTTAGGAGTCAATTGGTATATAACCTGCAGTTTGTTATAAGAATCAGCGCTTTTGAGGAAAGCAAACGAAAGCTAAGTCAAGGGATGTTTAGTTCATTGATTAAAAAAAAAATTTTTTACAGCAAAGAAATCCATCCAGAAGCACCTCAGAATGAAGGGATTCAGAGTGGCCCCTGGTAGGCAAGGTGCCTGCTCAGCCAGAGAGCTTCCAGAACAGGCAGGAAGAGATGGTCTAAAGTCTGCAGTTGTGAATTAAGTTTTGATTAGGACTTTAATGCTTGGCAACCCTGCACGTAATTATTGAGTTAACTATTCACAGATGGATTTATGGATATGAAGGAGGCAAGCAATTGCGTTGCATAAATTCAGTTTGGCTTTGTACAATGCCCATCAAAATCTGAATGATGAAGTTCAGAGGCTTCTGCATGCATGCATGGAATTTTCAAGAGTGAAGGTCTCCATCATGGCCACACCTACTATACGACAAGCTACGCCTACATGAGCTGCAGGTTAGCTTATGAATCAGGTTATGTAATTTAGCCAACAAGGTTGTCTAGAATATCAACTAGAAAGGCTTACTTTTTATATTTAGCATTATATAATATATAAAAGCATATTTGATAAATGTGACACGGCATAGGAAAATAAGGGACTTTAGAAAAAAGTAAAACGCGAGAAAATTTAACTTTTAGTTGGGTCGGTTAATTTTAAACGGCATGACATAACAATCGCTATTTTTATCCCTTAAATTGAATTGTTACGTCATCATAGCGCCGTGCACTAAAAAGAGTTGAAAAATCTAAAAGTTGGTCTATGTTTCGAGTTGATTGAGTACGTATTCTGGAAGTTACAGCAAGTTAAAGCTGAAGGTAGTCTTTTTCTATTTTAGCTGGTCTTGCCAGAGAAGTGTGTGGACTAAACTTTAGCTACAATGGCAGAGGAGACTCCTACCTCTCCATGTAATTTCACTCTAGAGAACATCTCTCCAGTCACTGAGCTAGATGGCAGTCATGAGGACAATAATGAGAGAGAAACAGTGGACCAGTTCTTCTCCACAGGTTGTGGCTGTTAGCTTGGTCCTGATAATACAAGCTGCTCAAGTCTTCTCTGTGGGGAGTTAGCAGTGAGGAGTTAGCAGTGACTACAAGAAATGTGTGTTTAGTTGCGATCTCTTTTTCTGTTTTCACTACTCACCTTGACCATGCAAAACTAGTAAAATCTGTATTATTACATCATTGTTTATTATTACATCATTGTTTACACGATTATTAATAAATTTTATATCTTAAGAATGGTAATGTATTTTATTTATTATTTACTATTTATAAATATTTATTATTTACTATTTATAAATAACTATTTACTATTTATTATTTACTATTTATAAATATTACTATTTATAATGATTTACTATTTATTATTTACTATTTATTATTTACTATCTATTTATTATTTACTATTTATAAATATCTATTTGTAAATATTTTATAAATTTATTGTTTGTTCATTTATTTATTTATTTACTTACTTATTTATAAGTATTTATTATTTATTCATTTATCTATCATTTATCTATTCATCATTTATCTATTCATTAATTTATCTGCTTGTGTTTTTTAATTAATTTATTTATTTATTTATTTATTATTAATCTACTCTCCTGGCATCACCATCGCTTGCCCTTGATTTTGTTGTTCTTGTTGAACTGTTTTAATGAAGAATATTCAGCATGGCAAGGAAAATGAAACTGGAGAGGAGACGGCTACAGTGTAGACTTGCTATGAAAGAAGAGTTTTAACATTGTAAAGAAGTTAGATAGATCAGCTACTTAATGCAATATGCAAACTTTAAATACATAATTATACAAAACTATTTACAGACCCTTTTTGGTGAATCCATTGCATTCTCTTATATTTCATATTGCTGGAATATATACCAACCAATCAAATCCATCAAAAACTATAAATGACAAGTTAAACATCCTGGTAAAACCTGGAAAATGTGAGACATTGTCCTGGTATCTCACATTCATAGGTTGGTAAGTCTACATAGGTATTTTCTACCCAGAAGGCTTCTCTTGCATGCCTGTGTGTGGTATCACAAATCTGAAACTTCATGCACAAAATAATCTGCATGAAAAGAATTTCATATCATTATTTTGGGTTGAACAAGGAGCTCCACAAATCATTTGTTACAGACTTCCACTCAGACTGCAGGGCCCAGTTCACTTCTTAGAAAGCCTCTCTCCTCTGCCACATATCAATACCGCCTTTTACTTTCTTATTTTAAAATTTCATTGTGTTAAATAACATTGTGTTAAAATAACATAATGAAAACAGCTCCTGCTTTTCATTTTTGTAGATTAGTGAGACTACAAAAAGTCATCAACAACAAAGAATTCCAGATCTGCCTTCACTAAGCACATGCAGCCATTAATACCTCACCTTTGTAGGTATGAGGCCCAAGGCATAGAGCGACTCCAAGAGGCTGTCTGTGTAACCCCAGATGAAGCCCTCCACTGTCTGGCAGGTGTAGAGGTTAGAGGATGTAGCGTTCAGCAGAGCCTTGAAGATCTCTGTATAATAGGAGTTACCCTCAACTGCATACACACCAGCCTGAATAGAACAATAGAATTTACACTTACCAATTAGCACCTATATAGGACATCATTGTGGCTAGACTCAATTCCAATCAAAGGGGGAAAAACAAATCTGTTCTAGCAAACCCTTCCTATAAAGTGCTCAGGATTATTATTTTGTTTTCAGGAAATTTCATTTGTAGTAAAAAATTTCTCGGGTAAGGATTATTTTTTGTTTTCAGGAAATTGTTTTCAGGAAATTTTCAATTTTACATCCTCAGTAAAAAAAATTCTCAGATAAGATGAGGGGGGACAAGTGCCAAAAGACATGGTATCATAACCTTGTGGTTATGGAGCTCCGTAGATTCTACACACTTTACTCTATGAAATTGATATATAACTCAAATGATAAGATCTCTCTCTTTTGGTATTAAAAAAGCTGCATAGGTATAACTATGCTGAAGTTACATGCAGCCTAAGTGGGTTACCTCAAAACCTGAGTGCCTGAATTAGTTTTAATGCTAGTTCCTGATTGGTAAGTGCTAGCTATTGTTATCTGTGGCTAGAGGAAGCCCTACTCTACAACTCGATGTTGATTTAGACGCTAAAACTTAACGAAGCACAGGTGCTGAAAAAAATTCTTCTTTCGTCCATAGCACTTTCATCCATAGCAGAAAAAACGTACAATGATCATTGAATTTTCAGTAGCAATTACAAAGTGGAGGTCACAGGCTTATTTGTTAGAACCACGTTTGAGCAGAACAGGTTCCCGATGAACCCACAGCTGACTAGGTAGGATTAATTATTTCTCAGGTGGTTTTTTGTTTTGTGTCTTGACATTCGCTCTAGCCTTTACAAGAATAATGAGGACTCGGGCACTGTGCAAGCTCTCCACTGCTATCTATTTATTTATGCGAGAGGAGTTAGGCAACTTTGAGTTGGGAAATTCAAGTACGTATATCATGGAGTGCACAGCATTGGCCTTACTTTAAAATGGTGGACATTTTCAAACTCAGTTTTGCTGTTTGGTTTGTGGAGATCTTGCCTATGCATGTGTTACCAAGTTCAAAGGAGGCTCGCTGTTTGGTTGGTGGAGTTCATCTTAGCAAACCAAGTCCTTGAAGCTGTAGCTGATTCTACACGGCTACATTACAATAGCAACAAGACATGGCATGTGCTGGTATGTGTCATGTCTAACAACAATAAAGCTCTGAGTTGGGACTTCATAGAATTCAGTCTAGTCCTCCAGTGCTCAACTATACATACTATCTCAGTTGACATTACAACACTACAATAACCTTCTCAAGAATGACTTGAATTTGTATTCTCTTGATGTTTTGACAGATGCTCTAGCCTTCATCAGCTTAAGTTCTGGTTGTTAAATCTCTCTGGTTGTTAATTAAATCTCTGGGTGTTTAGCGCTCAGGAAACTGCTAAGTGCCCACTTCATTGTCTTTACAAACTGTCTTTGTTAGGCACAGTGGTATCTCGCTGGGTAGCGCTGGTCTCCATGTCGTCAAAAAAAACACCGGTTATGTGTATTAGCTCTGGCAACACATTTCAACGGCAAGAATTTTACTAAGCTTCTCGTTGACAGCTTAGATGACCCTTTACCATTTAAAATCTGATCTTAAATGGTAAAGGATCATCTAAGTATGTCAACAGGTGCGGTCTTGTTTCCTTTCTTCTTTAAAAAAAATAATTTACAGGTCAATCCAAACAGGTCAATCCAATATAGCTGCTTGTGTTCATTTTTTTGTTCTTGTATATTTTATCCTTCGCGAAACCGAATGAAGTTATTTTGATAAATTGCAGCTAATATTTGTACACGTAGTCCAATAATGTTAAATGAATGACGTAGCTATATATTATTAATGTGAATAGGGATTTCTGTCTCTCATCAGTTACACTACCAATTCTCCACCTAAATGATGTGGCCTTCTTCACGGGGAATGGACCTGCTACACTTGAGCTACGCAAGGTTGACTTACTGTCGTCAGCTTGTAGTCTTCTAAATTTAATGTCACTATTTCACAGTGGCATTCGGGCTAATTTCAGACTTGATCAATACTTTGAAGAGAGAGTAGTATGCCACATTTGATGACTGTTCCTACACTGTGCCTGCATACAGTGTGCATTGTGACCCTCCCTAATACATAGCCTGCCGAGTTGAGAGGTCGGTATCTCAGACGCACGGTGGCAAGACGCACACGTCATTTTGGTGTGAGATTTCTCATGGATAATGAAAGCTCTGGTCACTCTGCTCTATTTTCTGATGACAGAGATACTGTATCATGATCTTGATAGCTTGGAGATGATGCCAGTGAGGCTGGTAAAGTAGATGGAGTACTTGGGAAAGAAAATTGTGTTGAGTTATATTCAGGCATATTGGAATGGACCATTTAGTTTTCGTTTCCGCCACTGAATTGGGACAGAGTTGGAGGGAGGGAGAAGGACACAGAGATAGAGATAGAATGAATATCTTAATTTTCATGGCTAGTGGATGGTCGCGGGTATAAAAAGTGCTTAATAATTTACTGCATACATCAGGCAGGCACATATAATAAACACGATTTTTAACGTCTTGTTTTTTATTTTGTGTGGGCTCCTGGTCACACACCCCTCACAATAGCCTCCACAGCAAGACAGTTCCTCCATGCTAGGTGGGTGTAGATGTAACATAAATATGACTATGTCTTTAGTTATTTCCTCTAGAAGTTGAGTGCTGTCAGCCACTGCATCAATAAAGACTTTGGTGGTGTAAAGTCCCTTGCAGAATTTCAGGACATGTGTTAGCTGGGTACATCTATATACAGAGTATGTACCTGTGAATGATATGACTGCCCGATATGACTGCCCGAACATAGCATCCTGTATTGGTTGATGTGATGCTAGTATTGAGGCATGAAAGGATTAACTTAACTCAAAGTGAGAGCACAAACCCACTTCTGCAGTGCATAGGTTCCTTTACAAGGCGGGATGGTTTCTCCTCAGTTTGTACAAGAATGACATGTCACGCATGCATGCACACACACAGGACACCTGGCTACCACACTATATAAGAATAGCAGCCAGAATGACTACATTCCTAGGGAGTTCAGCTGGCCATGAATGAAGGCACTTGCTTCCTGCCTTTTTAAAGAAGTTAATGGAGTGGAGTCAGAGCAGGTGTTATGCTGCGATAATAGATGCTTGTTGGTTACACCAAAAGTGGTTGCATTCTAAAATGCCAAGTCTGTTTCGTTGAAGAAGGTGTGAGGCTTGATGATTCCTCTCACTACTGGTTACATGTGAATAGGCAATGTTCATCCCCATATCAGTGCCGTGGGCCTGAGGGGGTTACACGTACAAAGCTTGGCAGTAGTGTGGTCATTGTGATATCCACTGCCTCGTCATTGTGTGTGAGAGTTTCCCATCCTATATTCCTGCCTCAGAGCACTGTCATATGAGCTACTGTCAACCCACATCGACTTGCCTTAGAGCTGCTGTAAACCCATGAAGCCTCAACATACATCACTAACCTGTTGTCAGCCTATGTCTATCTTTTCACATATCATTGTGAACCTGTTTCACACGACAGTTAATCTAAGCAATCTAAGTCATTGTCAACCTGTCTCACATCACAGTCAATCTAAGCAATCTAAGAGCTATTGTCAACCTCTCACATCACAGTCAATCTAAGCAATCTAAGAGTCATTGTCAACCTCTCACATCACAGTAAATCTAAGCTCATTGTCAACCTCTTACATCACAGTAAATCTAAGCAATCTAAGCAATCTAGAGTCATTGTCAACCTCTCACATCACAGTCAATCTAAGCAATCTAGAGCCATTGTCAACCTGTTTCACATCACAGTCAATCTACAGCAACCTAGAGTCATTCTCAACCTGTCTCACATCACAGTCAATCTAAGCAATCTAAGAGTCATTGTCAACCTCTCACATCACAGTATTAACATGTCGACTTGCCTCATTAGTTATTGTCCACCTACGTCGACATACCTCTTGTCAACCTACATCAACCTGTCCCATGAGCTAATCTCAACCTATGAAGCTCTTCCTTCACAAATTGTCAACCTTCTTCAACACGGACAAATGTCAATCCAGTGTCATGTAGACACGTGTAGCCACACCTCCTCTATGTGCAGTGTAGGCCAACTGGCATTGTGTATGTAGCAACATGGACCATGTCTGATAGCATGCAACCCCCACACCATCTACACATGCCAGCACCAGAGTGTCACCTGAAGGCCCTCTCTCCTCCTCTCCTCTCCATGTCCATGCACGTTTCTACGCCATAATTAATGTAGCTTGGTGTGGGATGTGTGAAGTTCTTCTAATACAATTATTGACGACACCTCTTATCGCACTTCATTAAGCCGCATGTATGCAAATATTTCTCTTGCTCCATTTTGTCTGTGTGTGTGTTTCTTTGTCCTCAAAGGTCACGCACTGGAAGACCCAAGGAAGGTGGGACCAGGGGAGATGAGCAGGGGAAGGACAAGGGCGGGGTTTTGAACCCCAAGGCCATGCTCCCTGGTCATACCATGCTCCCTGGTCATACCATGCTCCCTGGTCGTGCCATGCTCCCTGGTCATACCATGTTCCCTGGTCATACCATGTTCCCTGGTCATACCATGCTCCCTAGTCATACCATGCTCCCAAAGCAGCCATAATGACCAAACTAAGGCATATACAATAGATAGGACTAGAGCTAACTCGATCAGGGAAGAACATAGCAACAGTGTTGCTATACCTGCCACAGTGCTAGCAAAAAAAGTGTCCCGAAGGGCCACTTCTGCGGCCAGTATATGGTACAAGAATAATGATCTCAAATTATCTTTGTAGCAGCTTAGAAACAATTATTCAACTGACAACCTCGGTCAACATGCCTAGGCTTCCATTGGCGTGTCGGAAGAAACACCATTTAATAATCTTCTTTTAAGGTGATCTAAGGTGATTTTAAAAGTTTATTGAAACGTTCTTAAATCTATAACAAAAGCCACTTCAGTTTAACATGGCCGCCTTGGATATATAGTTATTGATCAGCTGCACCTCGTTGTTGGTTATGCCACCAAATCTCAAGTTTGCGACTCCTCAGAGGTTGCTGGCGTGCTTCCTATGGTGTGGTCAGCATCTATATACTCATTACAGTATTCCTGACGAAGGCTCAGCCGAAATGTCGAGTGAGAAACTTTAAATTCATTATCGAGAAAGTCAATATATATATATATGATTTCAGAGTTGGATGTCTATGCAGCTAAGAAGTTGCCAATGCAAGTTTTAGCAGAGTAGGACTGTTGGTGTTTTGGGGGATATTTAATGTCTACAATTGATGACCTAAATAGGGAGTACGCCAAACGGTAGTGCTGATATTCATTGGGGTAACCAGATATGGACTTGTCTTCTACCATCACACATGCATCAACTTAATACTGCAGAATCTCTGTTCTTGGATTCCAAACAAAAGGGAGAAGAGGGGAGTTATTTTTAAATGAAGAACTTTCGTACCATGAGTGGTAAGTTGATGGTGCACACCACGTCATCCTTATTGAGGAGAGAACCACTGGCAGAGGCTTGGTAGTAATAGCGCACAGACTGAGTGTAAGTCAACACTGAACTATTCTCACTCGCAAGGAACACCTTGTTCCTCTTCTCTCTGCAAACAATTGTCAAACGTATACAATAAAGATCGAGTTGGTAAAAATTTGTGAAATAGCAGGTTTAGGGCCAGGACCAGGTTTAGGGCCAGGAGCAGGTTTAGGGCTAGGGCCAGGACAGGTTTAGGGCTAGGGACAGGTTTAGGGCTAGGACCAGTACCAGGTTTAGGGCTAAGGCCAGGACCAGGTTTAGGGCTAGGACCAGTACCAGGTTTAGGGCTAAGGCCAGGACCAGGTTTAGGGCCAGGAGCAGGTTTAGGGCTAGGGTCAAGGTAATACTAGTCTCAGCACCCCTGGCCCTGAAAGTTGTAGTCCTTCACATGAACCCTAAATGTGTGATCATAACGAGCCTGTGTCTACTACTGTAAAGAGCAATTGTCAGGGTCTATATTAATCTTCGCATTGAAGTATCACTCGAAAAATGTTCGTATGTATTATTTATACTTACATGTAAGTGTAGGGGCCTATCTCCTGCAGTATCGCCTTAGCAGTTCCATTCTGGAACTCGTCCGGGTTGGTCAGGTTGAAGAAATAGAAAGATTTGTAGAGCGGGATCGTTGGCTCGCGTAGCTGCTCATATGTCACATGACCTTCCTCCAAAGTCACTTGCTGCAGGACCAATAATAAACTCTTCACTCAAAACAATTAGCATTTCTGTGCCTCCAAAAAGTACTTTTGAAAGCCTGGATTTCTTGGAAAAGCAACAACTAGTGGTAATAGGTACATAAGAGTGATTAAGAATGAAGAGGGGGTTAGAGTAATTAGCAGACAGATTGTAGGACATGGCCGTTATGAAATCCTGGATTTCTTGGAACAGCAAGAGCTTAGAGGTAGTGCAAGAAATGAGGAAGCTATATACTAGCCTTTTATAGAGACACTGCACACACAAGCACTACACTATTTGCAATGCATTCTAATGACTTGCTTACCTCGCTGATCTGGTTAGCTAGAATCCGTTGGAAGATAATGTCCAACGTTACACTTCCAATTACACAGAGAACACCCATCACTACTGACACCACCACCACCACCACCAGAGTCACCACCAATACCATCTTACCTGCACCCATCCCTACCAGCAACCGGAGAGAATTCAAAACCACTGAAGTGACTACAATCCTCCAGCGGCCTCCAGCTAGAGTTAACGTAGGTGTGAATGGTTGTGAATGGAAACATGTCCTTATTAAAGCCACCTGAGTTCAATGTGATGTCACGGACATTTTCCATGTCCGACTACACTCGGCAGACATATTCAATTATTGCCTGCTCTATTGCATCGCTAGCATAACACGTTGCAGTATATATACCTCTCCCATACAGGGCAATCATAAAAATTTCAATAGCTACACACAAAACAGCAGTCACATACGAAAATACAGAAAGTGCCGTCAATCGAGTGATTCAATTCCATAGACAATATATATACACACACTGACAGTTTTAATTATCCTTGTGCAGCAAAGGGGTGAGTTCAGCACTGCGCTCTCTCTTCCTCGACACCCAGCAGAAGCATGCTAGGAATCCGGTCAGAATACTCAGCACTCCTGCAAAGACTACAACAGAAAAACAATCTCTAATTCCATGACTCTATTTATTAATCATTGTAGAGGCACTGTTAAAAACAACACATGATCACATATTCCTCGGGGTCCACACAACAGAAGTCAACACAGAGAGAAAGGTAAGTGTATTGGCTGAAGCAATATCAATAAATGCTTCCCTGTGTGCACTAGTCTCTATCAACAAATGCCCATCCAAAAGTTCGATCAACGACAAACTTCATTTGTGGTTTAAAAATATATATTAATAATTGAAGGGAAATATAATCAGCTGCAGTTTGGCATGAGAACTAGCTCCACTGAGGCAGCCCCAACAAAAGCTGCCAATTCAGTCATCTATTGGCACATGTGCAGGTAACCCTTCTCTTCCCCCCACCATCCACCTCTTGTTGTGTTTAATTCAGTCGTCTATTGGGACATGTCAGGTAACCCTTCTCTTCCCCCCGCCATCCACCTCTTGTCATATTTAATGGGTATATTTTTATTTTTAGAGAACAGTGTCAGAGTTTACACCTCGGAGGTTTATGGCAGCCAATCAGCCAATCAGTTTAATTAAGCTGGGCACTTATAGCATCAGTCAGCAAGAAAATGGCCGCCTAACACCAAGCAGCTGCTTAACAAGCAGTGCCCATATGCAGGTATTATCAATTTCAGATCATCCTGTGCATTTACGCGGCTGACTAGATAGTAAATGGTGAACTGTCGCAGAGCAGAGCCTGAAGAGTGTCGTACGTGGATCTCACCTCTACAAATTTGTCTAATCGCAATAATGAAAGCAACACCGACTTGGAGACATTGTCACGGTCAATGCTTAACAAACAAACAGAGGCTAGAACCAAGAGTAGAGTAGGTGCTTGATATAGATACCAGCTTAACAACCAGTGTTTATGGTATTTACTGGCAGGGGATTTTTCAACTGGGGGGGTTCAGCAGAATAGGTATGCAGATAGATGATAGATGAGTCTGTGCTACTGTGCAGCTACCCTCATTACACGATTGGGGGGGGGGGGGGGGGGAATTATGCCAATACAGACTTGATTGGACGATGAATGAAGTCAGTTTACTAAAATGGAAGTCATTTACCCTAGCTGGGGATTCCCCACAGTCGGGTCAGCTTCTAATTGGCAGCCATTTGGAAATTCCCTACTGGGTTAGCCCTGAGGATTCCGCACAGTTAGGTCAGCTTCTAAATACCCTCCCACTGCACTTCCAGTCATCATTGATCATCATGGATATCAGAAGATTTCTGAAGAAACGTACATTGCGTGACTCTATTGACTCTCGTGACTCAGTTTCTACTGCTGTCAAAATAAAATACCTAGGCTTGAAGATGACTTGGGGTCATCCACACCAAAGAACAGTCAGGAGGCCAAGGATGTTGGCAATGATAGGTCAGAGCGTAATGGTGCATCTGAGGAGAATCCCACACAGCAGTCCACCTCTGCCATTACATCAACTTCACTGTCAGAAGAAACAGAATCTAGTCAAGTTTCTGGCAGCAAAGGTGCTGTTATAGGAAAGAAGCTGAAGCTGAAGTTCCAGCCACATTGGCAAGAGAAATAGTCTTGCAACTCTGTGACCAATGGGATGCTCTGTCAGTACTGTTCCCATATTTACAAGGAGGATAGGCAAGTACTGAAGCACACACAGGGAGCTTGGATTTCTCGCCCAGTGTCCAACTGGGAAAAGACACTGGATAAAGTGAAAGCACACGAAGCTTCAGCATGGCACAAGCTAGAAAAAGCCAAAGTAGAGGCAGAGAAACAAACCCAAGCTGGAGGACCTGTAATCCTTCAGCTCAAGCAGGGGAGAGAGGTACAACGAACAGATGAAGCAACAAAACCATGTGTGCTGATCAAGAAGTTGCTGAGGATCACGTACTTTTTGTAAACAGAAAACAGCCAATTTTTTATGATGTGGTTCAGCTTATGGTGGAGAAGGGTGATGATGAAGTGAGGAAACATTTAGATACAGCTCCAAGAAATGCCAACTACTGCTCTCATGTGGCCCTAAGTGAGTATCTTATGTCAGCCTGTGGATCCAACAACTTACAAGGTATCCTCAAATCTCTTAAATAAGCTGCATCAATATACTGGCTGATGAGTCGACAGATATAGCAACAACTGAGGAGCTTTCAAGCTGCTTCAGATGGTTGATGGTTCTGGGAACATTTCCTGGGATTTGTTAGCCTTTCTGCATGTGATGCTGCTTCAGCATTTGCTGCACTGAAAGCTTTCCTAGCAGACACTGACATTGATGCTGGGAAACTGAAAGGACAGGGATATGACGGGGCTGCTACCTTTTCAGGCATGAACAATGGAGTCCAAATGCATACCTGCACATTGGCACCACGAGCATTGTTTGTGACCTGTAGGGCACATGTTCTGTAGCTTTGCTGTGTTCCAGCTGCTAGATGCCTGCCAAGTCTGAAGAAAGTCTCTGCAACACTGATGTCTGTTTGGAAGATGTTCCAGTACTCTCCAAAGAAGTTTTACGCACTGAGGGAGATGCAGGCACTCAACTACCACCCTCAACTAAAGATGATCAAGTCAAGTGGTACTGGCACATAACAGGTCTGTAAGAGCAGGCCAAGAAAGCAGACTTCACTCTTGCAGCCAGCCAGCCAGCTGACCTATGTCCAGCACTACCTACAGCAGATCAAGGAACATCCCAATGATCAGGAGTATCTTTCCACAGTCCATGACACAGTCAGTAACAGGTCTAGCAAAATTTGTGTTCTAGATCTGGAGGCAGCAAGAGAGAATTTCAATAAGAATGTGCTGCACCTGGCAGAGGTCAGCAGGCAAATCAGCTGTCGTGTCAAAGATGCCTTGGGCCTCTTGACTGCTTTCAGCATCTTTGACCAAAAGAAATGCCCAACAGATGTCCAGTAACTGCACCATATATGGCACTGCAGAATTGGAGAACCTACTAGAATTCTATGGGGAGAGATGGAGTATGAGGGAGAAGTCTTCTCAACTCCGGCAGATGGTGATAAGCCGGAGACAAGACTAGAGTGGAAAGCTTTCAAATTGGTCATCTTTGAGGAGATGAGGGGTTTGTCATTGAAGGAACTTGTAACACTGTTCCTGAGAAGTGAGGCCAAGTGTGTGACCTTCCCCAACATCAAGACTCTGCTCTCCATAGCCATGGCACTTCCTGTGTCCACTGCAACTGTTGAATACTCCTTTAGTGATATGAAGCAGATCAACGACTTCGTAATCGACTGCTTCCAGCATCACTGTCCAAGCTGATTACCATAGCCATCCAAGGGCCACCACTCCCTGAAGTGGACTTTGTACTGTGCTATGTGGAAGGCCAAGGAGACGGCTTCTATAACAATTCACTGAAAAAATGCCATTCATTGAGGTGAACCGAGTTAACAATAACTTGTTACTGTGTTGCTGTAAACTTACTGTGCAGCCAACCATTTGTCTTTTCTCTATATAAATGCAACCAGTTACAATAACACTGCACTAACTAGTCCTTGGTCATTCACACTAGCCCCAAGCTAGTGGAATAGTGTTTAAAGATCTCAACCTAATACTGTTAATGTCTACAGCTGTAAAATAGAAGTTCTACACAGTCAACTTGCATTTGAACTTTGGTATCAATGAAAAATAGTGGGGGGAGGGGAAGATAATATCTCCCTACAGATCCTGAGGGGGGTGGGGGTTCATGAAACCCTGACTGGAGTGGGGGAAATGGGTTTTGAGTACTACAATCACAAACTACAAACTTAGAGAGCATTTGCAATATTACATTTTGAAGCAGCTGCCCCTCCCACCCCACCCACCCACACACATTTTTGTATACACAAGCAACTATGCATGCACAAATGATGACTTCAGGCAGTACTGATGTTATGTGCTCGATGACTCACTCAGCACGCCAAATATGGTGGGCGCAGCAATCTCAAAAAAGTGAACCAGGGCCAGACCTTTGTCCTCCAGGAAGTCCTTGAACTGCTGATCTATTTCTGCATTCTATATGGATGGAATAATGCACTCGTTATACAGGCTAGAGTATGGCTATTATTATAGAGTATTATTATTATTATTATTATAGAGTATTATTATTATTATTATTATAGAGTATTATTATTATTACTATTATTATTATTATTATTATTATTATTATTATTATTATTATTATTATTATTATTATTATTATTAATTATTATTATTATTATTATTATTAATTATTATTATTATTATTATTATTATTACTACTACTATTATAATTATTATATCATCATTATTATTCATCTCTGCTCCCTCCATGCACTCGTTATACAGGCTAGAGTATGGCTATTATTATAGAGTATTATTATAGAGTATTATTATAGAGTATTATTATAGAGTATTATTATTATTATTATTATTATTATTATTATTATTATTATTATTATTATTATTATTATTATTATTATTATTATTATTATTATTATTATTATTATTATTATTATTATTATTATTATTATTATTATTATTATTATTATTATTATTATTATTATTATTATTATTATTATTATTATTATTATTATTATTATTATTATTATTATTATTATTATTATTATTATTATTATTATTATTATTATTATTATTATTATTATTATTATTATTATTATTATTATTATTATTATTTATTATTATTATTATTATTATTATTATTATTATATCATCATTATTATTCATCTCTGCTCCCTCCCTTCCCTCAATGTATTTCTACATGGCTCGTATATTAAAAGGCCAGTATGGCCCATTTTTCCACCTTTTTTGTGTGTGCTTATATCATTTCTAAACATCTGTACAAATTGTCTTTCAAATTTGGAAACATTAGGAAGCACAAGTCTCAAGTTATGGTGGATTTTATCCAGGCCTACACTTCATTCAACTAAAAAATTGAAGGAGGGCATTTTTTAAAATTTATTTAATTTTTACTTGTGGTTACACCTTTAGAGCTCCGTAGATTCTGCAAACTTCATGGTATGGACTTGATATATAGCTCAAAAGATAGGTCTCTCTGTGTGCTCTCTTTTGATACTAAAATATGATTCATAGGTATAACTATAGGCAAGTTATTAGACCTTAAAGTGGAGGGACCTCAAAAACCTCCATCCCATCCAAAATAACTCCAGATTGCTAAGTGCTAAAGATTTGAAATTGGTACCAGTGGCTACCTCTATTCAATGACCTTTTTCATTAGGCGTGAAAATGTAAGTACGTGGTCAAGCGTACGGGTGGAAAATTGATTACGTTGAAAATCAACGCCCTCAATTTTCCACCCGACCACTTACTAAAATTTTAACGCCTATTGAAAAAGGTCATTGAATAGCCTAGGGCTTCAGCCACTCGTACCAATTTCAAATTTTTAGCACTTAGCAATTTGGAGTTATTCTGGATGAGGTTTTGGGGATGCAGGTTTTTGAGGTCCCTCCACTTTAGGGTCTAGTAACTTGCCTATAGTTATACCTATGAAACATATTTTAGTATCAAAAGAGAGCACACAGAGAGACCTATCTTTTGAGCTATATATCAAGTCTATACCATGAAGTTTGCAGAATCTACGGAGCTCTAAAGTTGTAATCACAAGTTTTAAAAAAATATTAAAAAATACCATTGTCTCCCCTTGAAAGTATATAGTCCAACTTCAACAGCGATTGCCCACATTTCCAAAAAAAGAGCCTTTTTGAATTTCAAAAAAGGATATCTCTAAGAAAAATTAGTGTGTACCTACTTAATTGTATCTCATTTTATAGCTCTATCTTTGCTCTATGATTTAATAGAGTTACTTAAGCAGTAGCTATAAGCACTTCCAAGTTATAAGTTTATTCACAACTGTCCTTAGTGGCAATTAAAAGCGCTGGCACGCAGCCAATTGTACAGCTGGTAGTGCACTTAGCAAGCACTATTTAACTCTATTAAATCACTCATTAGTGTCTAAGCAATATTACCAAGAGTTTTGGAAGCCATAGCTGTTTTATTTTTTTAGCTAGGCTTTGTAGGGTTTTAAGGTTGAATTTTTCTCACTTCCCCCCAGCTTTTCTGCATGTCACACACTGTATACAGACCCTATCCTCAATTTTTTAATGTTTTTTTTGAAGCACTAAGAGAGATTTATCTTTTGAGCATAAAATCACTGGCATAGGGGGTGTAGTTCAGGAGTTACAGGAGTTACGGCCCTTGAAAGAGGTGAGAGTCTTAAAAAAAATGGGCCATACTGGCCAAGTCATTATCGTCTTCTTTTCCCCAACCAATCACAACAACACGAGAAGAGTGCCATAAAAACACCACATCTAAAATGCCCAAGGTGATATATTTCATGCAACAATACTTTTGCTATTCCAGTAGCTTTCTTCGCTTGTTTTTCTTACCCACATTTCAACCGAAATACTTCGGTCTTCATCGCTATGACGAGAGAAATCTACACAGTCTTTGCTGCCAGCTGAAATTAAAAATGTCAATGCTAGCATGTAATCAAAGACCCCCCCCATTGCAAGCCTCTCTCATAAACTAGCATCACAGAAGAAGAAAAATTAAAGGTAGGTCTCGGTATTAATTAATGTGTCTACTGGTGAGGCTGACTTAATGAGTGTGGGTGTAGCTAGGAGTGAATCCAAGCAAGCTTCTTTACTCCGAATGGATAAAGGGAAGCTTTCAAACTTCACATCTACACAATGGAGGGATGCCATCTTTGCCAAGTAAAACTTCCACTTACCTCATTCACATAGAGGACTGGAAAATAGAGGACCCCTGAGTCGTTGTAGCCTCTGATCTCCTGTGTCTCGTGCATATTCCACAGGACATGCTTCTTGGACCTATTCACTTGCACGTTGATCTGAAGCTGCCTCTTGAACAACAAGTTTGCTCCTGTGATTGGCTCGACGTCTATGACAGTATCGTGCTTCTCCCTGACTGGATGCAGACCCTTCACAGACTCCCGCAAAAGAGGATCGCCGTCCAAGAAATGCGGTTTACTTCCATACACCGGGATCTCCTTCACTTGAGTAACACCGAGGTATATCATACCATCGGGACACCAGCCAAAGTACTGTGCATTCCTTGGATCACTGAAGGCACTCTTGAACGTGGAATTGTCGATGCCATAGCGAAGCGCCTTGAGTCCCAAGTGCTCCACTCTTCCTTCGTACGTCAAATCAAACGATCGCATGACATCGTCCACGAACACTGTGAGGTTGTATCCTTCCTTCAAATTGGGTCTGAAGAAGAATCCTTCGGTGCCCCTAATCTTGTTTGCATCCGTGTTCTTCTCCCAAATCTTGAGGTTTCTAAGACCGTTCCACTGGCGATATTGCCCCACTTCTGAGATGTCTGACTCTCCGGTGTTGATGGTGCTAATGTTTTGGTCATACACTGAGTCGTTTATTTGGATGCTCACATGGTCGAGGGGATACATCTTCCTATTGTGGAGAAACCTTATTAGCTTGTCCGAGTAACCCCAGGCCAGAGCAGTTGCATTCTGACACACATAGATCTTGACCTTATTGAAGTTCACAAACTCGCGCAAGACCAATCTAGTAAGTGCGGTGTCCTTCGTTGCGTTGATGGCAGCCTAGAGACGCAACGAGAGGAGAAAATATACAATGTTAGTGCCGATGTTGCTGCAAACTTTGCAATCAACAACAGAGTGCTTCTTACCACTAAAGGAATGTTGATGGTGCACAAGATGTCCGACTCGGATACATTCTCACTGCTGGTCTTCTGGTCGTAGACGAATGTCTTGGTCTGCGTGTAGTTTAGAAGATCTCTATCGCACGTCTTGATCAAGGTCTTCTTCCGTGTCTCTCTGCAAGTTGGAACAGAGCATGATGGAGGGAAGAGGAGCACATCAGCAGGCACGACGGAGGATAGGTGGGGAGCAGAGGATGAGGGAGGGAGAGGAGAGGTCAGAGGGTAATAAAGGGAGGATGGTGGGAGGAACACTTAGTCAGGAGGAGGCTATTGGCTAGGACATGCTTTATCTGCACGCTGGCACGCAGTGTGAGAATGCTGCATGTCTGCAAGGACACTAGGACATCAGTAACATCATGCAACACCCGTAACCAGCGTCACTCGAATGCATCATCATGCAACATCCGTCAACCAGCCCTCACTCGAATGCATCATCATGCAACATCCATCAACCAGCCCTCACTTGAATGCATCATCATGCAACATCCATCAACCAGCCCTCACTTGAATGCATCATAATGCAACATCCAGCCGCACTCGAATGCATCATCATGCAACATCCGTAACCAGCCCTCACTCGAATGCATCATCATGCAACATCCAGCCCTCACTCGAATGCATCATCATGCAACATCCAGCCTCACTCGAATGCATCATCATGCAACATCCAGCCTCACTCGAATGCATCATCATGCAACATCCAGCCTCACTCGAATGCATCATCATGCAACATCCAGCCCTCACTCGAATGCATCATCATGCAACATCCATCAACCAGCCCTCACTTGAATGCATCATCATGCAACATCCATCAACCAGCCCTCACTTGAATGCATCATAATGCAACATCCAGCCTCACTCGAATGCATCATCATGCAACATCCGTAACCAGCCCTCACTCGAATGCAACATCCAGCCTCACTCGAATGCATCATCATGCAACATCCAGCCCTCACTTGAATGCATCATCATGCAACATCCAGCCTCACTCGAATGCATCATCATGCAACATCCAGCCTCACTCGAATGCATCATCATGCAACATCCAGCCCTCACTCGAATGCATCATCATGCAACATCCAGCCTCACTCGAATGCATCATCATGCAACATCCAGCCTCACTCGAATGCATCATCATGCAACATCCAGCCTCACTCGAATGCATCATCATGCAACATCCAGCCTCACTCGAATGCATCATCATGCAACATCCAGCCTCACTCGAATGCATCATCATGCAACATCCAGCCCTCACTCGAATGCATCATCATGCAACATCCAGCCCTCACTCGAATGCATCATCATGCAACATCCAGCCTCACTCGAATGCATCATCATGCAACATCCAGCCTCACTCGAATGCATCATCATGCAACATCCAGCCTCACTCGAATGCATCATCATGCAACATCCAGCCTCACTCGAATGCATCATCATGCAACATCCAGCCTCACTCGAATGCATCATCATGCAACATCCAGCCTCACTCGAATGCATCATCATGCAACATCCAGCCCTCACTCGAATGCATCATCATGCAACATCCAGCCTCACTCGAATGCATCATCATGCAACATCCAGCCCTCACTCGAATGCATCATCATGCAACATCCGTAACCAGCCCTCACTCAAATGCATCATCATGCAACATCCATCAACCAGCCTCACTCGAACACACAATCAAGATACAAAACTTGGGCAAAATTTCACAGGTCAATCCATAGGTGGGGTGAGTGGGAGGAGTCAATACTCCATGTGGAATGATACCTACCAACTTATTAACACATTAACCCAGAGGACTCTGAGCTCACTACAGCTCAGGAGATTCAACATTAGTAAGTCAGCATGAGGCTCGTACACTCTGGAGAAAAGAGGCTCTCTGGAGAAAAGAGACTCGTACACTCTGGAGAAAAGAGAATACTAAACTGACTAGACTTATAAGCTGGAAGTAAAAAAAGGGGGGGGGGGAGAAACTTGAGGGGGGCAAGAATGAATTAAACCTCCAGTAAAAAAGGAGGGGGCGTGAAACTTGAGGGGGGCAAGAATGAATTAAAACTCCAGTAAAAAAAGGGGGGAAAGAAACTTGAGGGGGTGAAGATCAATTAAAACTCCAGTAAAAAGGGGGGGAAGAAACTTGAGGGGGGCAAGGATCAATTAAAACTCCACATCGACCACTTCTCCAGTGGCAGAAAGAGAGCACATGAAATGGTTGCCAACGTCGGCCAACTTTGGGAGCTGATCTGTAAGTGGACATAAAAGCTCGAGCATCCAGTGTAGTTCCCATGTCCGACTACACACTTGACATCTGACATCTGGCCGCTGTCTGTACTCAAACAAGTGGGGGACATTCTGACCTGCCGTAAGTCCTGGAGGAGACCGTACACTTGATAATTCTGCAGCCTCGATGACAACGCCATTATGTCCGACTCTGAAATTACTACTAGGAAAGGCACTCTGAACACGACAGCAACCTTTCCCTCCCTCCTCACTGACCTGAATGGCCTCCTCACTTACCTGAATGGCTTCCTGTAGTAAGACACCGTAGGATCCTGTGGCTATTGATGTGATATTTCACAGTCATTAGCCAATCAGAATGCTATTTGACATCCCCCCCAACTAGGGTGAAAAAAGGTGAAAATTTGCTCTAATAAGCATGCAAGAATTACATTCTTATGGTAATCAATGTTGTTGTTGGGCTTTGGGGGGAGGAGGGGGTTCAAAGTAAGCAAATCTGATTCTAGCTTGCTAACTATTAATTGATAAGGCGTGGAATTACCTGAAGTGTTGTTTTTCATTCACCCACTTTTATTGTATGGTAACTAGGAGATAGCACGGTGCTGGTTCCCGGTGGGTCTTATTCCCTGAGTGCAATTCATTTTTGCTGCCCCCTCAATATTACTCATGTTCACCTAATTCCATTAGGAACACGCCATGTAATCCCACAGACAGTGAACAAGGGCTCCCATTACTGCATTATCAATGGCATGTTAGATTGCAGCCACCCCTTCATGCCTTTGGCAATCTCTTTGTTTGAAGATGCTCCTCCCACAAGTTCTTCACTTCCTCCCTGAACACACACCCGCCCCGCCCACACAAACAAAAAATCAACAATAGTTGATGATGAGTTGATGATGATGTAATGGTAATAAACAATAAAGAGAATGATTAATAATCCCAAGTCTTCGTCACTGAGCATACAGAGAACCAATATGTTTAAAGCCCATTGATCTTTAATCACTTTTGTGTGTGTGGGTGGGGGGGGGGTGCAAGGTGCAAGCACTTGAGCGTGGTATATTTTGATCCCTATAGGTCTCTCCTTTTAAACTTTAAACTCTTAAGGTGGCAAAGTGAGAAAGCTTAAACCTGACCAACCTGACCAGTGACTCTCTTACCAACCTGACCAGTGGCTCTCTTAACTGACCAAAATCACTTTTGTGTGTGTGGGTGGGGGGGGGGGGGGGTGCAAGGTGCAAGCACTTGAGCGTGGTATATTTTGATCCCTATAGGTCTCTCCTTTTAAACTCTTAAGGTGGCAAAGTGAGAAAGCTTAAACCTGACCAACCTGACCAGTGACTCTCTTACCAACCTGACCAGTGGCTCTCTTAACTGACCAACCTGACCAGTGGCTCTCTTAACTGACCTGACCAGTGGCTCTCTTATCTGACCTGACCAGTGGCTCTCTTAACTAACCTGACCAGGCTCTAAGAGAGCCACTGGTCAGATTGGTCAGTTAAGAAAGCTACTGGTCAGGTCAGTTAAGAGAGCCACTGGTCAGGTTGGTCAGTTAAGAGAGCCACTGGTCAGATTGGTCAGTTAAGAGAGCCACTGGTCAGATTGGTCAGTTAAGAGAGCCACTGGTCAGATTGGTCAGCTACTGGTTAGTTAACCCTCTCACTGTCAATGGCGCCATACGGCGCCACGGCTTTGAAAAATAAAATAAAATATAAGCATTTGTCAATAGGCAATAATTTTTATATCAAAAGATAGCTGAATTCATACTCTATTTACACAAAAAAATTACGGCGGTTGGACGGAGGAAAGTTAATGAAATTATATTTAAAACACGAACGATTTTCAGTCGGACGATATCAACGAGACTGTCAATAGCTGAAATTATTTCCCAAGTGACTAGAGCAGCTTGGGACATTTCTGGTGATGAATCAAGTGACGAAGAATGTGAAGGCATCCATTCCTACCTCGGAGATAGTCGTGTGCAATGCAAATACTGCAATGTTCACCTTTGGATTATGGAGGATCGGAATTGTTTCCATGCTTTCCACAACTTGGTTGACTTTTGCCACAGACACTGATTTCACCTCAAACTTCACCCAAAATGTCTTTCGATTACATTAGGTCAAACAATTATATCAAATGTTTACTGAATGTTGTATTGACAAAGTTCTTGTTGATAAATAAGGACATTTTTGTGGTCGATTTATGAAGACCTTATTATGGGTTGGCATAACTTTTGTATAGTAATGTATATTCCTACGTTCTTAGAAGCAAAAGAAAGGATAAGGATAGAGCTATCTTATGAGCTATATATCGAGTCCATAACATGAACTATGGAGTATGACACTCCAAATCATGACTATTGTTTGCATAATTATATTCATAGTATGTGGCCGTTTGTGGTCACACCTTTTGACCACAACTTCTAAAACAATCATGCTATCACATGACCAAATGGTAAATGGTTCAGCTAAATATCTGATTTGATATTAATTTTTTAATGTGGCTGTGTTAAATTTAAAATAATTCTCCACAATGCTGACAGTGAGAGGGTTAAGAGAGCCACTGGTCAGGTCAGTAAGAGAGCCACTGGTCAGGTTAGTCAGTTAAGAGAGCCACTGGTCAGGTACATGTAGGTCAGTTAAGAAAGCTACTGGTCAGGTTAGTTAGTTAAGAGAGCCACTGGTCAGGTTAGTCAGTTAAGAGACTGGTCAGGTTAGTCAATTAAAGAGAGCCACTGGTCAGGTTAGTCAATTAAAGAGAGCCACTGGTCAGGTTGGTCAGTTAAGAGAGCCACTGGTCAGTTAAGAGAGCCACTGGTCAGGTTGGTCAGTTAAGAGAGCCACTGGTCAGGTTAGTCAGTTAAGAGACTGGTCAGGTTAGTCAATTAAAGAGAGCCACTGGTCAGGTTAGTCAATTAAAGAGAGCCACTGGTCAGGTTAGTCAATTAAAGAGAGCCACTGGTCAGGTTAGTCAATTAAAGAGAGCCACTGGTCAAGTTAGTCAATTAAAGAGAGCCACTGGTCAGGTTGGTCAGTTAAGAGAGCCACTGGTCAGGTTAGTCAATTAAGAGAGCCACTGGTCAGGTTGGTCAGTTAAGAGAGCCACTGGTCAGGTTAGTCAGTTAAGAGAGCCACTGGTCAGGTTAGTTAGTTGAGAGAGCCACTGGTCAGGTTAGTTAGTTGAGAGAGCCACTGGTCAGGTCAGTCAGTTAAAGTGGCTCACTTGAACCTGACCAACCTGACCAGTGGCTCTCTTAACTGACCAACATTGGTTCTCTCACTAAAGGATAGAAGACTGGCACTTCCTCCGTGAGTGTTCATGGCAGAGCTGCCTGGCAGATTAGAAAAGTGTGGGCTGAAGTGCATTCAGATCAAAGAAACCACGCTGGCAAAGTCTTCAGTGCACAGCAAGGTCACAGAGACTTGAGAACTATTCCACAACCTCTTGTCTGTCTGATTGAGTTCAATGAAAGTGTGAGACTAGAGCCAACTATCACCTCCTCCATCCCAAAACCGCCTGACACACTCAAGCAGACCTTTTGAGACTGACTCTGAGAAAGTCCAAGTTGGAATGTCATCATTCCTAATAGAGAAGAGTGTTGCCATCGTGCAGGAAAACAGACCCCCTTCAAAATGCTATAATTACTATAAACCAACCACCTTTGCTTTCTTTACAACTTTATAATTGCCTTCGTTCACCCCCGCCAGGAAAACAAGGACTCATTGTGGACGACCAGCATCCACAACTTCTAATAATACGCAACTTTCCACAGGCTGTCGGCTTCCCTGACTACCACTTGATTCAGGGAACTGTGTCATCCCAACACTCGTAGTGAGGGGCACCTCATTAAGGAGACTTTGTTTCTTTATTAAGGATTTTTCTCATTCTCCCCATGATTATGGGGGCTTGGTCCCCATTTCATTAGCCATTGGAATGGGAAGCTTTAGGCAAACCCCCCTCACTTACAAGCTGGTAATCAAAAATCTTGTGTCAGGTGCCCCAAGGCTACTAGACCTAATAATCATTAATTATCCAATGAGGGGAAAGTCTCACACAGTTACACCTCTCACTATGGATAGTATTCCCCCCTATAGCCTTATAAGCTAACTAGAAACCTCAGAAGAAACTGTAGCATCAGCTACTCTGCTAGGCAGGTCCACAGGAGCAGCTACTCTGCTAGGCAGGTCCACAGGAGCAGCTACTCTTAGGCAGGTCCACAGGAGCAGCTACTCTGCTAGGCAGGTCCACAGGAGCAGCTACTCTTAGGCAGGTCCACAGGAGCAGCTACTCAGCTAGGCAGGTCCACAGGAGCAGCTACTCAGCTAGGCAGGTCCACAGGAGCAGCTACTCAGCTAGGCAGGTCCACAGTGGCAGCTACTCAGCTAGGCAGGTCCACAGTGGCAGCTACTCAGGTCCACAGGAGCAGCTACTCTGCTAGGCAGGACAGGAGCAGCTACTCTGCAGGCAGGTCCACAGTGGCAGCTACTCTGCTAGGCAGGTCCACAGGAGCAGCTACTCTGCTAGGCAGGTCCACAGGAGCAGCTACTCTTAGGCAGGTCCACAGGAGCAGCTACTCAGCTAGGCAGGTCCACAGGAGCAGCTACTCTGCTAGGCAGGTCCACAGGGGCAGCTACTCTGCTAGGCAGGTCCACAAGAGCAGCTACTCAGCTAGGCAGGTCCACAGGACTACTCTGCTAGGCAAGTCTACAGGAGCAGCTACTCTGCTAGGCAGGTCCACAGGAGTAGCTACTCTGCTAGGCAGGTCCACAGTGGCAGCTACTCTGCTAGGCAGGTCCACAGGAGCAGCTACTCAGCTAGGCAGGTCCACAGGAGCAGCTACTCTGCTAGGCAGGTCCACAGGAGCAGCTACTCAGCTAGGCAGGTCCACAGGACTACTCTGCTAGGCAAGTCTACAGGAGCAGCTACTCAGCTAGGCAGGTCCACAGGAGCAGCTACTCTGCTAGGCAGGTCCACAGGAGCAGCCACTCAGCTAGGCAGGTCCACAGGAGCAGCTACTCTGCTAGGCAGGTCCACAGGGGCAGCTACTCTGCTAGGCAGGTCCACAAGAGCAGCTACTCAGCTAGGCAGGTCCACAGGACTACTCTGCTAGGCAAGTCTACAGGAGCAGCTACTCTGCTAGGCAGGTCCACAGGAGTAGCTGCCTAGCTGAGTGGCTGCTCCTGTGGACCTGCCCAGCTGAGTGGCTGCTCTTGTCTTCCAAATCTTCACCATAATGCTGATATTCAGAAGATTTAGGAGTGGGAATTTTCTTTGGATCAAAACTAGTAAGTGTAGTTACAACATCTGGAGAACTGAAATGACTAGCAATGTTACTTTTCAGACTGGAAATGGAGTGTTTCCCCACAGTATCGTGGAAGCATTTAATATCGCCATGGTGATCTTTATATCAGTGACTTCCTCCTCACTTTCTTCAATGTCCCACAACTCCAGTACCCAGTAAGCAGCAGGTAACACTGCATCACCAAGTATATGTCAAGTTGCGTCAACAAGAGAGGATATGATGGCGTAGGTCAAGCTTTTCCATTTGAAGAGTTTCGCTACTTGAGGCACGAGACAATCAAGGAGAAATATGGGCCGAAACTGTTGACTTCTTTTTAACTCATCCCCAGTCAACAAAAAGCCTTTAACATGATCAGCAAATCCGCACTGGCTGAATTTGAAGTAATTAAATTAAGTGACCTCCGCAGTGCAAGTCAGAACCACACAGAGTCACCACACACAAGTGTAAATATATTCATAGATTGCACGGGGTCCAAATTTTTTTCTTTTCCTGAGAGAGCATGCTCCCAGAACCCCAGATGCCCCCCTCCTTTCTACCCCCCCACCCCCCCCCCCCCCCCCCCCCCCCACTTGGATAAACTCCCGAAAGCAACCCTGCAAAACGTAACAGTAACACACAACACTTCTACTCACACTACACACTCAAGCATTCACGAGGTCATGAGTCACAAGCATTTGGTGGGATGCCTTGCAAGCGATTACAAATCCTTTGGTGGGACGCCTTGCAAGCGAATACAAATCCTTTGGTGGGACGCCTTGCAAGCGAATACAAATCCTTTGGTAGGACGCCTTGCAAGCGAATACAAATCCTTTGGTGGGACGCCTTGCAAGCGAATAAAGATCCTTTGGTGGGACGCCTTGCAAGCGATTACAAATCCATTGGTGGGACGCCTTGCAAGCGATTACAAATCCTTTGGTGGGACGCCTTGCAAGCGATTACAAATCCGGGACGCCTTGGAAGCGATTACAACCTTTGGGGACGCCTTGGAAGCGATTACAAATCCTTTGGTGGGACGCCTTACAAGCGATTACAAATCCTTTGGTAGGACGCCTTGCAAGCGAATACAAATCCTTTGGTGGGACGCCTTGCAAGCGAATAAAGATCCTTTGGTGGGACGCCTTGCAAGCGATTACAAATCCATTGGTGGGACGCCTTGCAAGCGATTACAAATCCTTTGGTGGGACGCCTTGCAAGCGATTACAAATCCGGGACGCCTTGGAAGCGATTACAACCTTTGGGGACGCCTTGGAAGCGATTACAAATCCTTTGGTGGGACGCCTTGCAAGCGAATACAAATCCTTTGGTAGGACGCCTTGCAAGCGAATACAAATCCTTTGGTGGGACGCCTTGCAAGCGAATAAAGATCCTTTGGTGGGACGCCTTGCAAGCGATTACAAATCCATTGGTGGGACGCCTTGCAAGCGATTACAAATCCTTTGCTGGGACGCCTTGCAAGCGATTACAAATCCTTTGGTGGGACGCCTTGGAAGCGATTACAAATCCTTTGGGGACTCCTTGGAAGCGATTACAAATCCTTTGGTGGGACGCCTTGCAAGCGAATACAAATCCTTTGGGGACGCCTTGGAAGCGATTACAAATCCTTTGGTGGGACGCCTTGCAAGTGAATACAAATCCTTTTCCATGTGTGCTCGGATTTCCTTTTTGTTCATCCTATGGGCACATTAGGTTCCTTTTTAACATCAAGACAGAAACATTTGTTGGCAAGGAAACAACAACTAAGAGTGAGATGAATCATCTCTGCATGAAGCTAGCTATGGCAGACTTTATGCAAGCTAGCTATGGCAGACTCTATGCAAGCTAGCTATGGCAGACTCTATGCAAGCTAGCTATGGCTGCAAGCTAGCTATGGCAGACTCTATGCAAGCTAGCTATGGCAGACTCTATGCAAGCTAGCTATGGCAGACTCTATGCAAGCTAGCTATGGCTGACTCTATGCAAGCTAGCTATGGCTGCAAGCTAGCTATGGCAGACTCTATGCAAGCTAGCTATGGCAGACTCTATGCAAGCTAGCTATGGCAGACTCTATGCAAGCTAGCTATGGCTGCAAGCTAGCTATGGCTGACTCTATGCAAGCTAGCTATGGCTGACTCTATGCAAGCTAGCTATGGCAGACTCTATGCAAGCTAGCTATGGCTGACTCTATGCAAGCTAGCTATGGCTGACTCTATGCAAGCTAGCTATGGCAGACTCTATGCAAGCTACTATGGCAGACTCTGTGCAAGCTAGCTATGGCAGATTCCTGGCTGGTTCACAGTGAGCTACATACATGCACATGCTACCAGTCATTTTGTGACGTTACGAACACTGAACATCTCACGCCACGTCTCTTGAATAAAGTCAAGTTCTATTCAACGACGCAGTCAGAAGGCCTCGCGACAAACTGTGACCTTGTAGCCTTGATGTTCACATGACTACACGGCAAACACAACAAGCTGCAGTTTGGTACAAGAATCAACTCCATTGAGCCGAGCCAACAGAAGCTACGCACACACTGCTCTGTTGATAGCAAATAAATGCACCCAGGAGCAAATTCTTTCTCGAGAGTAAAGGGACTCAGAGAGATCCCAGGTAAGCACAGGTCCTGTGCAGCTCTCCTCTGAAGACGGACTTCCAGAAATGGCAGTAAAGACCAGAAAGAGATGGTTCATGACGGCACTTGTGATCGTCAGCAGTTCACAAAATTCCTGTCATCTTCCTCGACATTTTAATATCGCTAGAGCAGTCAACTGGGCATGTACAGTTAAAGACTCCGACATGTACATGTATGCCTAGCATTCGATATACTTAAGTATACATCTTCATAGTAGTGAACATCCAAGCTTGATATACTTACGTATACATCTTCATAGTAGTGAACATCCAAGCTTGATATACTTACGTATACATCTTCATAGCAGTGAACATCCAAGCTTGTATACTTACGTATACATCTTCATAGTAGTGAACATCCAAGCTTGATATACTTATGTGCATACATCTTCATAGTAGTGAACATCCAAGCTTGATATACTTACGTATACATCTTCATAGTAGTGAACATCCAAGCTTGATATACTTATGTGCATACATCTTCATAGTAGTGAGCATCCAAGCTTGATATACTTACGTATACATCTTCATAGTAGTGAACATCCAAGCTGCAGAAGAATCATGTGCATAGGCTTCAAAAACAACTAGCATGGTCCTAACACATCCAACATACTCCATTGTTCATATTCTTCCATTGAAGCAACTTGAGTGCCTCCAAACAGCCAATGCCTGCCAGAACACAAGGTGTCCAGTGGGAGCAAGTATGTTTGACCTTTGTGGGTGGCTAACTAGGCACAACTGAACTCTGAACTCTCTCTCACTAACACGAGAAGTGTATAGCAGCAGCCAAATTACCTAATATGGTCAACTGCTTCCTGTCTGAGGGGGTTATAAAAATCTGTAGTAATGTAGTGTATTGACATTCTCAGCTATTTTCCCTGGCAGAAACTCAGTTTAGTGGCCAAGTTGTTCTAAGCGAGCTGTCAAAGAGAGCAGCCAGTCACTGCAAAGACAGGATATGGAAGCCAATAAATATGAACAATCTGGAGAAGCTCAGAAAAAGGACGGCCTTGCTCTCATTAACAGCCTGGAGCTTAAGGGAGGTGAGAAGGTGTTAGATCTAGGCTGTGGCGCTGGCTATCTGACTAAAACCATAGCAGAACGTGTGGCTCCCAGTGGAGTAGTTCTGGGCATTGATCCTGACGAGAGCTGCATCGACGTTGCCAAGGAGAAACACAAGGTCAGCAATACCGAGTACCAGGTGGCAGGATCAGACACCATTCCGGGTGATGGCTATGACTTGATCTACTCAAACTACGTGCTGCACTGGATCGAAAACAAGGGAACGTTTTTCGACAACGCTAACAAGAAGCTCAGCAAAGATGGACGACTGGCCTTTGTGAGTTTCAACACCATCACAAAGGAGATGGTGGAGAAAGCGCTTGGTTGGGCAGACGATGCCTTCAGGAAAGACTGGATAGGCCGTCTCCATGGCATCAACGAAGAAGAGGTTAGAAAATTGGCTCTTACACATCACTTCACAGTTGAGAGCTTGGGAAAAGGATCCTTCTACTTGGAGTTCAAGAACGCTGATGACTACATTGAATCTTACCTGATATACAGCGGCCTTGACAGGACCATGTTCGACGAAGAGGCTATCAAAAAGCACTATGGCGAAAGAAAGATCGTGGTGGACATTCCAACCACAGTGGCCATTCTGAAGAAGGCCTCTTGACCAGTTTCATAAACTGGAGAAGGCGAATTTGTAGAAACTGCTCTCATACCATCATGGGGATTAGGTTATCTTGAATGTAATCTATGCTAAGTCAGCTAATTTATGTGTGTACAAGTGAACATCTTGCAAATAATATTCTTCATAATAACACATTCCGTAGCAAAGAAAGGAGGGTATTCAAAGCTTGGACTTAAAAGTGCGAAGTATACTGATGACGAGCTTTGGCCACAACTACCGATTAGTCTCCGGAGGTCTGCTCCAGGCCTCGACCCCACTCAGTACCTGTCTAGCTCACTGATGAATAAGAATGGCCCCTTTATACACCACAAGTCAATTGAAATAGTACAATTCTCCACAACTCATTGGCCACAACAAACCACACACACACACACACATACGCAAGCTGCTCTAAGCTACCCAAAAGGGAGTTATCCCCTCAAGGGAAACCTGTGGTCAAAATATAAATGACGTTATCCCCTCAAGGGAGACCTGTGGTCAAAATGTAAATGACGTTATCCCCTCGCACGTAAATGGCGATTTCCTTCTTTCCATTTTATTCTTTCCACGCTCTCGAGTTTTTTCAAGTTGTTTCAGCCAATAACACGATGCCTTGAAATCAAAAGCCGGGGGGGGGGGGGGGGGGCGAGGGGAAGGGATGTCGTAATGGCTTCAATATGTCGAATACAAGACAAAACAAATGAAATTGCATTAGATTGACTTGAAAGGGCACGGGGAATGTACCCATGCAGACCACAAACATGAAGAGGATCCTTTATCCTTTTAAACCCATGTACTCGAATAAACACACACTGATTTTTAAAAGATTGGTGTGTAAGCGAATTTTAATTGGTAAAGGGTCGTCATGCCAGGTTTGTTTTACTGTTGTTGTTATTATTAAGGTCAATCTTTTTTGTTGTTATTGTTTGTTGTTGTTTGTTGTTGTTGTTTGTTGTTGTTGCTTGTTGTTGCTTGTTTTTCTGTATATTACAGTTGAGCAGTGAAAGACCACACAAAGTCAGAGCTTGGTGAAGTCCAAGTCAAGACTTCTAATGTTGCTATTGTTGACTGTTCCCCAGCCTCCATCGAGGACTTGGTAACAGTTGCACAGGAGAACTCCACACACCAAACAACAGTTATTTAGACAGTTACCTTTGGACTTGGTGACAGTTTCCCCAGGAGCAAGAACTCGAAAAGCAGAGCTGAGCGCAGTCATTCAATCATAGCGTCTTAATCGATTGCTTCATCAGAGAACTAAAGCACCTAATGCCTTATTCGGCCATCGAGCAAGAAGCAGTCATGGACGTGCATTGGAACATTGGACGTCTTCTGGTAGTACAAATTGCCATCAGTGAAGAGTGTACGTGTTGCACGCAAGAAAGAAAGAAAGAGACGTAAGATTATCCTTGAAGATGAATCTCACGGTTATGTCACACTTTTCAGGCCTGCCAGTTCACTACCCTTCGAGAGACTCAAGGCACCCACGGAGGGACTCAAGGCACCCACGCTGGGAGAGTGTTTTTTTATATATTTTTAAGCTAATAGTAGCTGAGATTGTCGCTGAGCCACTAAGAAACTCCTAGTGAGTTCTAGCTGAGATTTGAACTTTGGGTTAAGCCGGCCTCCATTTTAAGGTCAAACCATGATAATGTAAATGACTCTGTGTGGACCCAGTTCCTTCTCAACAGATATAACTACGTTATTACTGGTAGAGGATCAGCTGCAGCCTCCTTCAAGGACGTGGTAGCAGGTGCACAGGATGACTCGAGAACTATTAGAGTCAGCCCCTTGGTAGAGGCTCAGCTGCAGCCTCCTTCAAGGACGTGGTAGCAGGTGTACAGGATGACTCCAAAAATAGCCATTCTACAAGCAAAATCAAACAGCACAGTGTAGTGGACCTGTGCTGTGCCTTGAGGCTCTAGTTCTTTTTGTTAGCACAAATGAATCTTATGTACACCAATGAGTTTATGATCTTCTACACCTGTGATCTTTACCTACTCTAACCATTCCCCCATAATCAAGTAACAACAGTGAAAAGTCATGGAGTCATCTGGTACTGAAACCCATTCTTCTTAAAGGTACTCAAGTCATGGTGGTGGGAGCAGCTCCTTCTGTCTCCTGGCTTGCTCCAAGAACAGGCTTAAATGTACTCAAGTTATGGTGGTGGGAGCAGCTCCTTCTGTCTCTGGCTTGCTCCAAAAACGGGCTTAAATGTACTCAAGTCATGGTGGTGGGAGCAGCTCCTTCTGTCTCCTGGCTTGCTCCAAGAATGGGCTTAAAGGTACTCAAGTCATGCTGGTGGGAGCAGCTCATTCTGTCTCCTGACTTGCTCCAACAATGGGCTTAAAGGTACTCAAGTCATGGTGGTGGGAGCAGCTCCTTCTGTCTCTGGCTTGCTCCAAGAACGGGATTAAATGTACTCAAGTCATGGTGGTGGGAGCAGCTCCTTCTGTCTCCTGGCTTGCTCCAAGAATGGGCTTAAAGGTACTCAAGTCATGGTGGTGGGAGCAGCTCCTTCTATCTCCTGGCTTGCTCCAAGAATGGGCATAAAGGTACTCAAGTCATGCTGGTGGGAGCAGCTCATTCTGTCTCCTGACTTGCTCCAAGAATGGGACTCAAGTCATGGTGGTGGGAGCAGCTCCTTCTGTCTCCTGGCTTGCTCCAAGAACGGGCTTAAATGTACTCAAGTCATGGTGGTGGGAGCAGCTCCTTCTGTCTCCTGGCTTGCTCCAAGAATGGGCTTAAAGGTACTCAAGTCATGCTGGTGGGAGCAGCTCCTTCTGTCTCCTGGCTTGGCTAAGAAGATGGCTCCCACAAGATGACATGTCCATGCTTAGCAAGGACTCTTCTCTTGCTCACTCCTCACAGGACCAGTTGCTCCTGTTGCATTTTTTAGGCTTTTGCCATCGTAGGTTTCTCCACTACCACCAATCTTGTCATGCACATTTCACATGACAGGGTGTGGCCTCATCTAACGCCACATTGTGGTTAGCTAAATTCCCTCACGTTAGTCCAAGTGGCACACTTTCCCTGACGAAAACCAGAGCAGCTAGTCGAAAATGAACAAGGGGAAATGGTTGATGATTGAGAAATGTGTTTTTGAAGTTCTGAGAGTCCGGGGAAAGTTGTCTTAATGGACTTGTTTGTACTACTACCCAACCCAATACTGTATATGGATGAAGTTACCAAACTATGTGGTTACAACTATTTTAATGAATGTAGGGACATCACTACCAGAATCACCTAGCCAACTATGCCTGGAAGACATGCATCACAGACACACATAACCAGGCATCTAACATAACCAGGCATCTAGGACAGAAGCCGGAAGCTCTCCTGACTTGTTCAATTTTCTTGATATTCCTCTAGGCTGAGATTTTTCAATCAGGTTGTGAGAAATTTGGAAACGAATGACTAAAAATGATGCGTTTGGAAGGTTTGAGTGCTATCCATTCTCAGCCTGTACCGTATGCTCTGAATCGCTTGCTAGCCTGAGCTCCAGTACCAAGGCTCCCTGACTCATAGCAGCCCTAGCAGCAAGGCTCTGTACCCGGACACCTAGCAGCAAGGCTCTGTACCCGGACACCTAGCAGCAAGGCTCTGTACCCGGACACCTAGCAGCAAGGCTCTGTACTCTAACTCCTAGCAGCAAGGCTCTGTACTCTAACTCCTAGCAGCAAGGCTCTGTACCCTAACTCCTAGCAGCAAGGCTCTGTACCCGGACTCCTAGCAACTCCAACACCAAGTCTAAATAAAGTGTGTGTTATAGAATTATGAGGAGCCGAATGGAAAATATTTTCTGGACACAAGTACTTGTATTGAGATAGACCAGAAACAGATATATTCATATGTGTTTATAATAATAATAAGAACAATTATTATTATTATTATTATTATTATTATTATTATTAATATTATTAATATTATTATTATTATTATTATTATTATTATTATTATTATTATTATTATTATTATTATTATTATTATTATTATTATTATTATTATTATTATTATTATTATTATTATATTATTATATTATTATATTATTTTATTATTATTATTATTATTATTATTATTATTATTATTATTATTATTATTATTATTATTATTATTATTATTATTATTATTATAAAGACTAGGGCCCAGCACTTCCTCTGGATTAAGTTTGACACACTCCGGATGGTAACTCCTCCCTCCCCCCCCCCCAAAAGCTCTTATCTAAACTCACATCGGCAACTCCTAAATGAGGTCTCAGCCAAAAACTCCAAAAAGATACCCAGCAGGCCGTGAATCCCCCCCCCCCCCCCCCCTTCCCCTCACCCCCTATAAATAGATCAACTAAAATTAATATTTTTTTGGTACTCCAACACTCCAAATATTCCAATGCACATCTGACGACTCTTCTGTTTCTTGATTGTGGAATATAACAGTCGGTCAGCATCAGCAGCGGCTTTACCAATGGCATGACCAAGCTAAGGCACGTGCTGCATATACGCAGAACAAATGACATACGCACTCAGTTCTGCCATTTTTTTGGTGGAGTTCTCACTCCTGGGAAAGTGTTCCCAAGTCCAAAGGAGGCTGTAGCTGCCCCTCTACTGCTGTTAGGTTGGTGGAGTCCTCCTGTGCAACTGTACCAAGTCCTTGAAGGAGTCTGTAGCCTCCCAGTACAGTCAACAATAGCAACACCATATATGGTGTGTGCAGATTCTCGTGTAGTTGGCAATGTGGTATAATGGGTACAGTCAACACTAGCAGCAAGACATGGCATGTAATGGGTGCAGTCAACACTAGCAGCAAGACATGGCATGTAATGGGTGCAGTCAACACTAGCAGCAAGACATGGCATGTAATGGGTGCAGTCAACACTAGCAGCAAGACATGGCATGTAATGGGTGCAGTCAACACTAGCAGCAAGACATGGCATGTAATGGGTGCAGTCAACACTAGCAGCAAGACATGGCATGTAATGGGTGCAGTCAACACTAGCAGCAAGACATGGCATGTAATGGGTGCAGTCAACACTAGCAGCAAGACATGGCATGTAATGGGTGCAGTCAACACTAGAAGCAAGACATGGCATGTAATGGGTGCAGTCAACACTAGCAGCAAAACATGGCATGTAATGGGTGCAGTCAACACTAGCAGCAAGACATGGCATGTAATGGGTACAGTCAACACTAGCAGCAAGACATGGCATGTAATGGGTACAGTCAACACTAGCAGCAAGACATGGCATGTGTTGATGTGTAGTGTATAACAACAAGAAACAAATATGCTGGGACCCACTGTAGTGAATTGACCCACTTTTTAATGGTAGATGGCACCCCCCCCCCTCCCTCCCCCCCCCCCCATCCTAAAAAAAGGGGGGAGCTCAAATCTCACAGCTTGTTAACTAACTGAATGGATTCGGCCATTGTTAATATATTTTTTTATTATATTTTTATTTTTAAGACTCCCAGCATGCCTTGAACCCTTCGCTGAGGTAGCAAACTGGTGGACCAAGGAACCTGTAGAAAGTGTGAAAACATCTTCAAGGGTACAGGCTTGTTTGCTTCCCCCTGCTCCTGTTTGCCACTGGCATAACTTGCGTGCAATAGTCAGCACTTTAGCACCAGAAGACTCCAAATGTTGCAATAAGCATTGCAGCCACTAATCTGGTTATCAATTGCAGAAAAGAGGCATGGCTGAGGCATCTCACTGACGACAGAATCAAGCTAACTCACGTGCCATTTTAATGTTATGATTAGGTAAGGATCATCGTTATCAAAACCACAGCTCTGAGTGAGCCCCCAAATAGCTGCCCAAAATAGCTGCCAATCATGTTCTCCTCGCTGTTTCTGGAAGTCCATACGCTGGGGAAAGCACTTACGTTGACCGAGGGCCACTCTGAATCCCTCCACTATTGAGAACAAGGGTACTCCTGGGTGGCTTGGCTGTTAACACTACATAGCCACATGTAGCTATTGTTGATTGAGGACATGACACGTGATGGTATGTGTACAACAACAATAAACAAGCTGTTTGAAAGCCATGGAGACGTGGGGGCTCACACCTGGTGTGGTCCTCCACCGCTCAACTATAGAGAAGCAGCCAAACAAACAAACAAACATCTTTATTGCTATAAACTATAAAAGGAAGGAAGCAAAGCTCGTCACATGTAGCCCACAACCAGTTAGACGACCCTTTACCACTTAAAATCAATTAACTGTGATTATATAAATGGTAAAGGGTCATCCAACTGGTTGAGTTGTGAACAGCTTTTGTTTTTTAAATAGATTGTTTAATTAACAAAACACTTTTGTTCTTGCACGCATTGAGGGATCCCCTGCCAAGAGTAAGGTAGTCACTGCTTCCCAGCTTACTCCAAGAAGATGGTCCAGATTGACAAAGTGCTCCACCTTCCCCCCCCCCCCCCCCAACCGCCACACACATGGAGGGCTTCATATAGGGTCTTTTGCTAGGGTGGAGAGCACCGAAACAACAGACTCATTTCATCATCTTGTCTGCCTGCTCTAGGAGAGAGAATGGGGTCAGGTGAGGGGCAGGGTTTCTGCATTCCTACATTCTGGATATCCTGTTTGTCTTTCATCCCCCCACCCCTCCCTCCACCCCTGCTCCGCCGAACGAGACTTTGTTGCCCCTCCCCCATATTCTTACCTTTTACCAGAGCACTACGTGTCCGCTACGTGTCGATATAAAGCCCTGAAGCTTTGCACACCTCAAGTACAACACAACAAGCTCTTATCTGCTTCTGCTACAATACACTGTAAAGTCAGCAACATGGCTGAACAAGGCAGGACATAAAAGTTAGACCGCAGACACTCTGAGTGTAGCATAAGTCACTATAGCTAATTATTGAGAGCAATACCAAACCATGCTCATTACTACTTCCACATTAATGGAAGTGCTGATCATCTTGGCCGCAGCCCAAACCATATGCTGGACTTTCTGTCCCAATAAACAGAAGTGGTGCCACCTTACCAAATCAACACGAGAACCTGAACAGTTGCCAGGGCAACTAGTGCAGATCATTCTCTCATAGGAAGCCAACGAAACACACACACACACACTCACACACACACACACACTCACACACACATACACACACACTCACACACACACCTTTTAATCTGATGCTGGTCCACTATCAGTGGCCTGTTAAACACACTAATTAAGTGTTAGTTTACCCATAAATGAAAGGGAGACACCATTCACTTCATAAGTGATACTCATCTCAACCATGTCATAAGTGATACTCATCTCTCAACCATGTCAGGGGGGCTGGTGGGGTGGGGCAATCTCCTCCCTTTGATCCAGTTTGCACCTCACCTCCACCTGGCCCCTCACGAGAGAGTGCTTGCTAAATGCCCACTCATCATCTTTACGCCCACATAAAACTCTAAAAGTGACACTGGCTTGATAAACCTCCACTCATCATCTTCACCTCCACATAAAACTCTAAAAGTGACACTGGCTTGATAAACCTCCACTCATCATCTTCATCCCCACATAAACCTCTAAAATTTAACTGGCTTGATAAACCTCCACTCATCATCTTCACCCCCACATAATACTCTAAAAGTGACACTGGCTTGATAAACCTCCACTCATCATCTTCACCCCCACATAAACCTCTAAAATTTAACTGGCTTGATAAACCTCCACACATCATCTTCACCCCCACATAAAACTCTAAAAGTGACACTGGCTTGATAAACCTCCACTCATCATCTTCATCCCCACATAAACCTCTAAAATTTAACTGGCTTGATAAACCTCCACTCATCATCTTCACCCCCACATAATACTCTAAAAGTGACACTGGCTTGATAAACCTCCACTCATCATCTTCACCCCCACATAAAACTCTAAAAGTGACACTGGCTTGATAAACCTCACTCATCATCTTCACCCCCACATAAAACTCTAAAAGTGACACTGGCTTGATAAACCTCCACTCATCATCTTCACCCCCACATAAAACTCTAAAAGTGACACTGGCTTGATAAACCTCACTCATCATCTTCACCCCCACATAAAACTCTAAAAGTGACACTGGCTTGATAAACCTCCACTCATCATCTTCACCCCCACATAAAACTCTAAAAGTGACACTGGCTTGATAAACCTCCACTCATCATCTTCACCCCCACATAATACTCTAAAAGTGACACTGGCTTGATAAACCTCCACTCATCTTCACCCCCACATAAACCTCTAAAAGTGACACTGGCTTGATAAACCTCCACTCATCATCTTCACCCCCACATAAACCTCTAAAAGTGACACTGGCTTGATAAACCTCCACTCATCATCTTCACCCCCACATAAACCTCTAAAAGTGACACTGGCTTGATAAACCTCCACTCATCATCTTCACCCCCACATAAAACTCTAAAAGTAACACTGGCTTGATAAACCTCCACTCATCATCTTCACCTCCACATAAAACTCTAAAAGTGACACTGGCTTGATAAACCTCCACTCATCATCTTCACCTCCACATAAAACTCTAAAAGTGACACTGTCTTGATAAACCTCCACTCATCATCTTCACCCCCACATAAACCTCTAAAAGTGACACTGGCTTGATAAACCTCCACTCATCATCTTCACCTCCACATAAAACTCTAAAAGTGACACTGGCTTGATAAACCTCCACTCATCATCTTCACCTCCACATAAAGTAACGCTCTCTTCTATTGGACCTCTAGTTATTAAAATGCTGCCTTCACAGTAGACTATCACCATGTTTACACTAACACACATGATGTGACATAATGTAACACAATGTAATGCATACTGCACTATGCACAAAGGCAACTTTTTGCTGTGTTACACAGCTACACATCTATATGCTATAATGCATGGTTACATGCATTCACGTTGTGTTACACATTGTTACATATTGTGTTACACACTGTTGCATGCCTACATGCTGCATTGAATTGTGTTACATACTTCCATGCAGTGCAAATTAGTCTTAATCCATGATTACACCCTCACTTACAGGTAGCTATACGGGCCCACCTCCACCAAGATCGGAGTCGCTGCCCCTTTGCTGGTCTCAAAATCCTCGAAATTGGTAAAGTTAAAGAAGTAGAAAGTTTTGTAGATGTTAATGGTGGGCTGCTGCAGCTGCTGATAGGTAGCATGTCCCTTCTCTACAGTCACTCTCTTTATAAGGAACAGGATGGAAGGGAGGAAGGGAGGAAGGAAGGGAGGAAGGAAGGGAGGGAGGGAAGAAGGAAGGAAGTAAGTAAGGAAGGGAGAGAGGAAGAAGGGCAGGGAGAAAGGTAGCAAAGAAGAAGAGAAGGAAGGCAAGAAGAAAGACGGAAGGAAGGAAGGAAAGTTTAAACAGCAACCCAAAGGTTTCTTGATAATTAACTTAAATATGCTCGCTTGTCGTGAGGCTAGATGCTCCAGGTGGCTGTATCCACTACCAGTATATATATCAACTGAGAGTTCATTGCGAGCAATCAAAAGGACTAACATAGCTTATCTGACACCACTTTAAACACAGCACTGCAGCAGTTAGTGCTCATGGGTCTGTTCATAAGTGCATGCACAGAAGATGAGGCATATTAAAAAGACAGGCCATCCATACATATTTAGGACATACCATTCATATTTAGGACAGGACACCCATTCATATTTAGGACAGGCCATCCGTACATATTTAGGACAGGACATTCATATTTAGGACACCCATTCATATTTAGGACAGGCCATTCATATTTAGGACAGGACACCCATTCATATTTAGGACAGGCCATCCGTACATATTTAGGACAGGACATTCATATTTAGGACACCCATTCATATTTAGGACATGCCATTCATACATATTTAGGACATGCCATTCATACATATTTAGGACATGCCATTCATACATATTTAGGACATGCCATTCATACATATTTAGGACAGGACACCCATTCATATGTGTGTGTGTGTGTGCATGCGTGTGTGTATATGCATGTGTGTGTGTGCATGTGTGTGTGTGTGCATGTGTGCATGCGTGTGTGTGTGTGCATGTGTGTGTGTGTGTGCATGTGTGTGTGTGTTTGTCTAGACAAAAATTGCAAAATTCATCTATCCCTCCCAAACCAGCAGGCCGGATCTGTAATGAGAGTTCACTCTAATAATAGACAAAGGATCTACAGTTCTTAAGAACCTGAAGACCTTCAGGAGCAGTGTTCCGAGTGCAATAAAGAGGGCTTGAGGGTTTCTAAACGCTGCAGATCCCATTGGTCGAGGCGTCTAACTTGTCAAGACCAGTGTCATGGTAACCGCAAGCTTGGCTTAGTAACCAAATTCAGCCCAACTTGGTAACAGGCACGCTCCATCTCCTTACAGCTATGCCAGCAAACAGCAGCAACAATAGATACTTTAGCAGGATTGAGAATGGCTACAAGAACTGGGTGTGGCTAACTTTCATGCAGCAGCTTAAGAAATTAGTTGAAGAGGATGTAGGGAAGAGTCTCACTATATTTAGAGAGGCGCCTCAGTACGTGTATTTGAGAGTCTGGCTAGCGAGACTGGTGCATATCAGAGCCTTCACCACCTCCCTCAACAGCTACCCCACTGCTATGCCACGTGCCCACAGGGTAATCAGGACCCACACCACATCTACTGGCTTCTTCAGCTGCTCATGAAAAACCCATCAGAATGGGATGTTCAAAGATGCAAAAATCAGCACTCAACATTTGTGATATTCCCTTTGCTCAGCTTAGATGCTAAGTGATGAGGATGGTGGGTGGGACGTCAGCCATGTACGGCCAGCATGGGCGGGGCTGCATCGGCTATGTTCAGCCAGCGGGAGTGGGGATGGCGAGCGTGGGTCGCAAAAAATATGAATGGTCTACCACACCCGAGACAGCTGCTGGAGTCGTTGAAGCTCCGAAAGATATTAGCTACCGAGTCAAAATTCAGGAGAGTGGAAAGCCGAACGAACAACAGGAAACTGAACAGGGGGAGGGGGGGAGAGGACATTGCACTGGCCGGAGGACAAGAACAGAACAGCAAGTGCGCAACCTGAACAATCAAGTACCCCCAAACCTACCCATTCCAGGTGCCCCCATTCCAAGTGCCCTTGTGAACAACAGCGCTAAAATAAACATCCAACTATTCTGAGTGACACTTATTAGCACTTCACGTACACAGCTGTTGCAACACGAACCACACCAGCTACGAACTAACTGACCAATTGGAGGCCAACAGTACTCCAAGCTCTAGACAAACCTCAAAATAATAAACCGTATGGCCAGTCAATTCTGTCTGGCCATTGTCTACTACACGGTAGGAAATCATGGCTCCTCCCACTTCAGAAACCACATGGTCCAGGGAACACCCACAAACTAAACCATCACAGACATAGTCTGTGACTTAATTTGTCTAGAGAGATTATCACATGCCACTAAATCATGGGCACCCAGCTGGCAGACAAGTTAGCCAGATTGAGTCCAGTCCTTAGGAACTTGTCGCTACTCCCAACTCTGACCTCTTATGGCAAGCAGCTGAATGGACACTGAGAGAAGAAGTATTGTCTGTACATAGCAAACATGATCTGGTCTTCTAGTCAAGCTTCACTGAATGACACACTATATAGAATGTCGTGGTTTCCGCAAGCTCAGCATCCACACACACCCAGTAACCAGTTCTGAAGAGACAGCAGCTCTTCTCCTGTTTTTGCCCAACTCTTCAACCATACGCTTCGGCCTTCATCAGGTGAGGAAAAACAGAGTCAGCCAATGGAGAGAATTGCTTGTGAAGGAGAAGCTGCACACCATCTCACACTGAAGAAGCTGCTGCACAGCCATCTTACACCGGAGGATCTTCACTACAATCGAGATGTAGGGCTGGAATCTCAACGATTAAGACCAAGCATGTGAAACCACACCCATCCCATCATCACCTGTCTGATGTGTTGCTGTGCTTATACACAAGCATTCAGACATGTCACGGATCGATCACTTGCACTTCGTGTTGAACATGCCAGTGAGTATACATGTGTTGCATTGTGTGCACACACCCCTCCCCCTTCCCCATGATGAAGACCGAAGCATTCGGTTGAAACATTGGGCAAAACAACCAGAGATAATTAAGAGATAAATCTTTGTTTTTTTCACTAAGCGCTTAAAATCTTTTAGTTTCAACTATAGTACACCAGTGTCTCACCTACTGCCTCACAGCAATGCATAGCATATAGATACTCCATTAGTGTTCTAGCAATTCCATGAGCTGCCCAGCTACGTGCACTATTCCCATATGCAACTATACAGTGGTACAAACACCACAAGTACTGTAGTTGGGGGGGGGGCGAAGAAAAATTTGCATGAGGTGAAAATTGCCATCCCCTCTACATTACAAGTGTATATTGTATATTGCACTAGCACGTGCTAATAGCATGTGCTATTCTAGAATAAGTTTCTGTACTTCAGAAAAAACAACAACAATAATTATGCTTAAACAATGATTATGATTACCATGTCACCGTGTTTGTGCATGCTTATTAGCAACTAATTAACTAATTAGAGTGTAATTTTCACTGCTGAGTTGGTGAAAAGTGTAATCATTTTCCATTTGGCAATAACTGTGAATACTAGGCTCTGCTCTGTTCCTATAGGAAGTGAATTAGGTACAGTGTGGTATTAAATTCACACTAATTAAGTGATTTAGGCACTAATTAAGTTATTTAGGCACATGTGTGGTATTAAAAGGCAAACGCTAATTGAGGGCACATTCTAAAAAAAAAATTATTTTTTTTTAGCAAGCAAGCATGTAGTATCAGAATGGACCACCAGATCTCGCTCAAGTGCCTCATCAGCCATCCTTCGAGGTCAGCTAGGTCATCACCATCCTTTGAGGTCAGCTAGGTGCAGCGGCCATCCTTCGAGGTCAGCTAGGTGCAGCGGCCATCCTTCGAGGTCAGCTAGGTGCAGCGGCCATCCTTTGAGGTCAGCTAGGTGCAGTGGCCATCCTTCGAGGTCAGCTAGGTCCAGCAGTCATCCTTCAAGGTCAGCTAGCCCAGCAGCCATCCTTCAAGGTCAGCTAGCTCCAGTAGCCATCCTTCAAGGTCAGCTAGGCCCAGCAGTCATCCTTCAAGGTCAGCTAGGCCCAGCAGCCATCCTTCGAGATCAGCTAGCTCTAGCAGCCATCTTTCGAGGTCGGCTAGGTCCATCACAAAGTAACTGCCACCTTTCTATGTCTTCATTGTGCAGTCTGGCCCAGAGGGTGTCATGGAGTTCAGCAGAACACTGTGGCAGTTGAGAAAAACAGACTGCAAACAGCTTCTTGTACAAGTGAGAGACTCACAATGTCAGTCTTTGCAACAACAATCTTGACTCAAAGTGAGTGTGTGTGTGTGTGTGAGTGAGTGAGACATGAAGTTCATCCCACATGACCGGCTGTGCATGTGTTCTGCCTCCCAGCAGCTTCTCCATGCACTAAGGTCAAAGTTTATAACCACACAACCACCAACAGCTGCATCAGCACCTCAGTCAGCTACCATAGCAACAACACTGCCAAGACACGGTGGAAAGAAGCGAGACTATATTATAGTGACTACGAGAAAAAAATATAAAATTAAAAAAACAGGTGTGCTCGCTAGACAAAGCAGACACCCCTGGGATATCATGTGATGCTAGTAAATTACAGCCCACTATAGCACGCTCAGCTCTGTGCATTTTTATAATACTAGATCTGTGTTCAGGATCAGGGATTTGGGGACCAGGGATTTGGGGATCAGGGATCTGGGGATCAGGGATCTGGGGCTCAGGGATCTGGGGCTCAGGGATCTGGGGCTCAGGGATCTGGGGCTCAGGGATCTGGGGCTCAGGGATCTGGGGCTCAGGGATCTGGGGCTCAGGGATCTGGGGCTCAGGGATCTGGGGCTCAGGGATCTGGGGCTCAGGGATCTGGGGATCAGGATCTGGGGGTCTGGGGATCAGGGATCTGGGAATCTGGGGATCAGGGATCTGGGGACCAGGGATTTGGGGAACAGGGATTTAGGGATCAGGGAATCTGGGGATCAGGGATTTGGGAATCTGGGGATCAGGGATCTGGGGCTCAGGGATCTGGGGCTCAGGGATCTGGGGCTCAGGGATCTGGGGCTCAGGGATCTGGGGCTCAGGGATCTGGGGCTCAGGGATCTGGGTATCAGGAATCTGGGGATCAGGGATCTGGGGATCAGGGATCTGGGGATCAGGGATCTGGGAATCTGGGGATCAGGGATCTGGGGACCAGGGATTTGGGGAATTGGGGAACAGGGATTTAGGGATCAGGGATTTGGGAATCAGGGATTTGGGGTGGTTTTAAGAGCAGATTCATATCTCCATTCTGTAGCTGGTTGTATGTTCTTTGATCTGATAATAACAACTCGACTGCCATTGTTCTGTAACCTCTAAAATTCCCTCCCTTCATAATTCTTTAATATACATGTCACATAATAGCTTTCTCTATACACTAATCCCTAGATATGAAGCCTGGCAGAAAAGGTTTCTCTCCAGGCAGGCTGGTCCAGTGGTGCTGTGTCTCCAGGCAGGCTGGTCCAGTGGTGCATGGACAGTCCTCCTAGCAGGCTGGTCCAGTGGTGAGCCCCAGGATCATGAATGCATGTCCAGACTCTGAAGCCGCTGCCTTCCCCCAATTGCAACTCTAGCCCTCTAGTGCAGGCAGGAGAGAACAGCCTCCATCGAGCGGGGTCCACTGCCACACCATATATATCCAATCACAACACCACAACTCTGATGCTAGGGGAAGAACTAAACAGAAGTCCAGCTATGTCCTCCGCACATACTTGAAAAGACCTCCATCTGACCTTCATTGTACCACTCTATGTTGGTGGTTGCAGGGTTTCCTGCTTGGCTCCTCCGTAGACTTACAGCAGAATTGGTCACTTGCAGTTGCTACTTGATCATCATAAGCTTTCCATCTCTGCGCCAACAAAGATGGTGGTGGCCCGACTCACAAGCAATTAGGAAATTTCAAACTTTTCACATGCCCTATAATTGGATATAGACTTTGTGAGATCATTACTCCATGAATATTATTACAGCACTGCACGTGATAGTGACATCCCCACGTAAGAGAGTACAACTGGCAACTTAGCTACCCTGCATGGGCATGGCCATATATATTGTTGTACGACCGACCACCCAGAGTTCAACAATATCTTGTCCCTGCTTAAAACCAACCTTTGAACCTTGACTCAACTATGTACCACCATACAAGTGGTTGTCATGACAACATGTCGTGGTAAACAAAGCAGATGTACTTTCTGTGCTTCCCACAAAGGGCCCACGCACCCACCACACTTCAGAGGTGCAGCAATGGTCTTCGAGACATCCTAGATTAACTCCAGACAGGCACCCACCATACCTTCGGTGATGAACAATGGTCTTGCATAATGGCTCCTTCACTATTCAACAACAATGGCTGTATATACTCTTCGACATAGAGGATGCAGTTTATGCATTTCAGTAGCATGGAGAGAGGCAAGGAACACTGCACTCCAGCTCTCATCTCAACCATTACTGGAAGCTGCTCTCAGATGCACTGACTAGCTAGGCTGCACTCACTCATGCCCTTACTGAAGTGTAGTTGCTCTCACATGCACTGACTAGCTAGGCATCACTCACTCATGTCCTTACTGAAGTGTAGTTGCTCTCACACGCACTGACTAGCTAGGCATCACTCACTCATGTCCTTACTGAAGTGTAGTTGCTCTCACATGCACTGACTAGCTAGGCATCACTCACTCATGTCCTTACTGAAGTGTAGTTGCTCTCACATGCACTGACTAGCTAGGCATCACTCACTCATGCCCTTACTGAAGTGTAGTTGCTCTCACATGCACTGACTAGCTAGGCATCACTCACTCATGTCCTTACTGAAGTGTAGTTGCTCTCACATGCACTGACTAGCTAGGCATCACTCACTCATGCCCTTACTGAAGTGTAGTTGCTCTCACATGCACTGACTAGCTAGGCATCACTCACTCATGCCCTTACTGAAGTGTAGTTGCTCTCACATGCACTGACTAGCTAGGCATCACTCACTCATGTCCTTACTGAAGTGTAGTTGCTCTCAGATGCACTGACTAGCTAGGCATCACTCACTCATGTCCTTACTGAAGTGTAGTTGCTCTCACATGCACTGACTAGCTAGGCATCACTCACTCATGTCCTTACTGAAGTGTAGTTGCTCTCAGATGCACTGACTAGCTAGGCATCACTCACTCATGTCCTTACTGAAGTGTAGTTGCTCTCACATGCACTGACTAGCTAGGCTGCACTCACTCATGCCCTTACTGAAGTGCAGCTTTCCTTCAATAAGCAGTTATTTCCTAATTGCAAGATGGAGTTAATTACTGTATTTGCCAAAGTAGAGTCACACCGAAGAATAAATCACTTCCCCAAAGTTAGCCGCCATTACAAAAAATATAATTGTCGTTGCAGAAGTCGCACACTAAATAAAGTTCCCATCTACCAGCATGCACGGGCTAGACTGAACCCTGACCTCCACTTGATGTGATCTGGCTCATCTTGGAAGCTTTGTAAACTCGATCTTCTTTTCTCCAGTCATGCACTAGCTACTCACTTCAGCTCTTCTGTTCTCTGCAAATTCAACTTAAAAGTTGCAATATAGCTCATACATCTAGTACCACTCTTCACACCCACCACACACACACACACATACACACACACGTGCATGAAAATCGATAGTAGTGCAGCTGCCGCAGCAGGAAATCACATGCACCATTTGTGACCTCACTCAGAGATCGACAGCGACTAATATTCCAGCAAAATTGGCATCTTTGGAGTGAAGTTGCACCCCTAAAATGGAGAGGATGATTGGGAGCTGGCACTGTTACCTATACTCGGGCAAATACAGAAATTAACCACAGACTCCAGTATTATCGCATTATCTATTCAAAAATAATATTTGTACAATTTCACTCCACACAACAAGTCCCATGCCACAAAGGGGCACATTATTAGTAAGCACCCACAATCTCAGTCATATCATGCCTGCACCCATAATGCCACACACCACGAGAGCGCAGCATGATCACACCTGTAGGACTATGCCAACCACTTGTCCCCGCTGCATATTAACACTTCATGTGTGTCTACATATACAAGCCACAGCTATGTCCCTCAGTTATTTCTGCAGACCACCTACTAACTGGTAACCTGTCGGGGCTGCAAAACAGGAAATATCTGTGCCTGAAGGGCTTCAAGTTTCAGCACATGTTAAAAACCACAGGACTATACATGGGTAAAGTTTCTACACCAGTACCCCAAACAACACCAGAGCTGATCAAATGCAGATAACAACTCAGAAAAGAGGGGGGAAAGTTGGACACCACTGACTGGTGTGCAACAGCTCAGAAGAAAGAGCATTGCACTAGCATTTTTAATGCAGTGAGAGAGCAACCACAATCATCTAGTAATGTCCTTCCTCCCAGCACTGGACCTACCCCAGCCTAGCCACACAGCTACAGGTTGGTGCCTAGACCCAGCTAAAACTAGCATAGCTAGACCATGTTTATAAATAAGCTACCTGGAGAAAAGTGGCTTGTTTTAACCGTGTTCTAAAATAGCATTTAAAGTAGTGTGCTCAGTAGTCCTTGTCACTGCACTCACGGTGGCTTGACTTCAATGAATACTTAACATAACTTGCCTTTTCCACCTCGCTGATGATTATGGAGGGATAGTTGACGTACAGCAACACGCCCATGACAATAAACACAACTCCGAAGAGAAATGCGCATGGGAAAAAAACGCCTAGACAAACTGTGCACCTCTTTCCAGCCATCACAACTAGCTACCTGATTCTGCTATGCAGTACGGTGGATGTAGACGAACAAACGTTGGTCAGACTCTTCTTGTCATGTGACATCCCCAGCAAAACGCCCATAACGCACCTTATTTTAGTCTCGCGTAGGCAACCCCTTTACCCATTCCTTTACCCAAAGGGAAATTCTGTGGGTTAGTCCGTTTCAATAACTCCATTTCCCCTCCAATTTACTACCCCCTACTTTTCCCTTCGTCCTTAGTATTTCAAGAAGACATAATATTATTGGCTCACCTTTGTACTCGTACTAGGTCCCATTTCATTGCCGTCCCACAGAATTTTCTGATGATACAGTAGAAAGAGGAATGATTCCATCCACTATCCAACTGCGAACCTTGACGAGAGTATAATAGTCATTATGTCTATCTGTGTATGCTGTATATGTGGGTGTGTTTAGAGACATCTGCTTGAAAGCACTCCCTCAATGTAGTGGGACATCTCACCTGGCTATATAAAGGGCCATCACTTGGTACTCAAGATCCCCAGTTTAATGGAAGCATTCACTTCCTCCTTCCCAATCTCTTCCCTCCCCCTCCTCCGTACTTTTCCCCCTCTTCCCTTCCCTCCCCCTCCTGTTCGCTTTGTACTTAAGGTTGCCAGTTCGATCCTGAATTTAATTTTTTCCAATATCAGGAGATCTGTGATTTGACTCCTTCCCCCCTCCCCAATTATACAATGCTGAACAATTTTGTAGGAACAGAGTGGGCATATGTATTATGATGACAGTAGTGACAAGATTGATAGATCATCACCACTTACTGGTGCATCTTGCTAGTTTACATTATAGTTTCGCATAGTGATGGTATGGCTAGCTAGTTGCAGCATGGGTACACATTATGATAAGTGCAGATAGTGTCAAGGTTAAAGTTGGTAGGGAAAGACTGCCATAGGTGGAGTTTTTAAATTATTGTGGATAGTTGGAAGAGAGAGGGAGAGGTCCACAGGAGAGGGTGAATTCCATTAATGGACTTTGGGATTAAAGTGGAAGTTGCGATCATTTGACGGCAATAGTATATGTGACAATTAAAGTGAGGAAGCAGGTCTCATCTTAGAAGAGAGCAGACTGATATTCATCGAGTCCACTTTGTCTTGGAGATCCAAGAAAAGTACATCCACAAATCTGAACCACATCGTTAGAGGTAACGTGGAGCTGTACATTATTGCAGATTTATGGTTGCTCTCCTCTGTATTCTATGCATGGTTTTAATGTGCTTTATATTCGTAGGCTTCCACAATGCATAATTTGACGCATACCAGAGCACTTTCTTTACAGAGATCTTTAATAGGGAATAGGGGAGACAAAGTTCTCCTGATAATACCAAGGTCTGTATTTTTCATTGATTTGTTATGCTGAATAATAGGACTCGACTGGGAAAGTTTAAACTCCAAATCCCATTGCTGCACATTTGCCATGGCGAAGCTAAAGCTTCCACGAACACCATTCCTCAAGTGATGCAATGGCACTCTGAAGATCACGGGTATCGTTAGTGGATGAGATGGATTTAGTACCATCTGCAAAGAGGTATGGTGAGGAGAACTTGTTTGAGTTGGCTAGGTCATTCAGAAACAATAGGGGTCCAAGGATACTGTCTTGTGGAAGACCAGATAAAAATGAGGAAGAAGAGTGCTTCAATGGACACAAAGTGTCTTTGGTCCAATAAGTAGAACTTGAACCATTTTCAGAGGGGGCTTGTGACACCTATTACCCATTTTCTCAAGACAAAATAAATTATGTCTGAGGTTATTGATAGTTTCTGAGAAAGTGGTTAAAAGTTGGGAGACATGACATGCCTTTCGTGAAACCAATCAGCGCCCATTAATTTGTGGGCAAATGAAAGGCTCTGTCTTGGTGTATATTATGACAGCAGAGAAATTGGTCTGTGGCTTCTAATATCAGATAGATCACCTTTCTTTGGAATAGGGAAGATATTGTGTCACTTCCAATCACAGTGATTGGTGCTAACAAACAGCGTTTGAGAACCAAGAACTGATGTCACAGCTACAGGACTTAGCTACTTCTAGCTTGCGAGTAACATCGCTGTAGATATCTCTAAGGCACTGAGTTTGTTAATGGCAGTGGTCAAGTTCCTTGGTTGGGAGAAGACGCGCCTAATGACCGTAGAATTGAAAAAGTGTTAAAAAATTCGGCTCTCTCAGTTGGATCACAAATTACTGAATGATAAAGTGTGGTGCGGAGACTGCCTTGTTGAGATGTTTCTGGTGCTTGAACAATCTACCACTGTTGGAGTGAAAACATTTTACTAAATCTTCTTCGGATACTCTTATCATGAGGACTCTAGGAACGCCGATTTGCGCTTGTACACCAAGGAAAGAGTTTGCTTTGCAAGATGCTTAGCCGTTTTAAATGGTGTTTTGTTTCTGAGTTGAACCAGACAGGGAAGCGATGGTTGACAGGCTTCACTTTGATTACATGCTTCTACATATTTTTTAAACCTAGCCAAACTTCCTCTATGACAGTGGAGCCAAGATACGTGAGGAGAAGGAACTTTCGAGCAAGAGGTCACCCTGGCTGTCTAAATTAGCAGCTTGTAATTGAATAATTCAATAATTCATTTTTTGATGGCCCAGATGAGCAGATATGGCAAAAGAGCGAGTATTTTGCACGTGAATTTATCTATCATGAAATTATGCAACATGTTGGAGGAGCTGGATAGAACTAAGTCTAGGATATTCCTGTAGGTTAAGCTGCCACTTGTGTAAGATTCAGCAGGAAGACCTGCTCACAGAGCCTGGAAGAGAAGAGTGAAGTGCCTGTAAGTGTTGACCAGTTAACATCGATGGAGGCAAGGAAGCCAGTGTGTAGATTATTTTCTCCTGTAAGGAGACAGCTTGGTGGCATACAAAGAAGCAGTCCAACATTGAACTGTACAGCACAGACTTCGGCCATGGTAGAGAGGGACAGTTGAGGCGAAGGTATGGAATCAGACGCAGCAATCAGCACCCCTCTGCCACAGGAGCCCCTGTCACAATGAAAAATAGTATGAAATGGCAGAATCTCATTACTATGAACCGAATTGGTTAACCATATCCCTGCCACATATTGATTTATTGTAGCTATACAAGAGACTGAAAATAATAATGGATCTTTGACACTGCTGCAAGCATTCCAGACATCAATACTCCACAGCTCCTGATCTAGTCATGTGCTAGAGTGAGTATTAGTTGTAGGGGAATGGAAGAATGATCAGACTACCTGGTTAGTGCCTGGTGGCTTTGAGGTAAATAAGGGAGTGATCAGATACAATCAGAATGCCTAAAGACAAAATAGTGGGTTGAACAGACCCTGGTTATCATCTAGTGGCTTCGAGGGTTGAATGGGGGGGGGGGGATTGGTCAAAAGCTGTCTGGTAGAGACTCTGCTGGGAAATGGTTGAAGAGATGGAAAGTAGAGTCAGGGACAATGAGCAACTGAGGTGACATGTGAGCATATATGAGGTGGGGCAGGCAAGTGGGGTGATGCAGGTCCATGAATGGGCATTAACGAATGGGTGTTGATGAATGTGTGTTATGATGCAGTGATGAGGTGGGCAAGTGTAGTATGTATTGGGTAGGGAAGTGATAGCAGAAGAGAACTGTTGTATGATGAGCTGATATGATCTCTGGTCCCCTTCCCACCCCCCTCCTTGAACAGCCGGCCATTTACTAAGTACTGTTGGTAATAATTTTTGTTATAATAATTATTAATTCACACTATGCTGTAGTATATTTGATGGCCTTAACAGGTTCAGCAGTATCAAGATTAAATAATAACATACTATAACTAGTGTTGGCTATAGCTAGGTGCTAGCTATAAATCTCCAGCTTCTTTCTCTTTTTTTACTTCCTAGCCAAAAATATCAAAACCCACTCTACTTAACTGCTGTCACGGTCCATTCTAGTAGGCTAGTATACAAACATACCACAATGATTTGTGATGTGTGACGCAGCGCAATGAAGTGCAATGCAGCAGAATGCAATGCTCCGCTCGCTCACCGTCACATCGATCTTTAGAGCTAGCTGACTGGTTTTACCCAAATACTTCCGAGATGATCTTGATATTTCTTGTCATTGTGAAACACCGACAAGTCATGATTATTGTGCACACTTACATGCTGTGACATAATAACAACAAATAAATATGTATACAGAAAATGGAAAAACATAACTTGTGAATAAACCACATACCGTAGCTTTCTCCCTCTTCCCCCCCCCCCCCACTTCTTTGTTTACTGCCCAGTGCTTTCATTGTACCTAGTTTTTTTTGCTTTGTCAGTTCCCCCCCCCCCCCCCCCCCACCCCCTCCCTTACCTTCTCCCACCTCCACTTTTGTTGTTGTTTATCCTCGGCCTTGCCAGGCTCCTGCTGATCATAACTCCCGTAGCTTAGGCTATTAACCTGTGTCTGAGGGGTATATTTGTCATGTACGCATTGCTGTTTGCATTTCTACGTCTTGTAGTCCATATACTACAACTATGTATATGAGATCAGTGTGGTCATCAACCAGCTTATGCGGTATATATATATAGCTAGGTGTATACCATATAGCTAGGTGTATACCATAAAGCTAGGTGTATACCATATAGCTAGGTGTATACCATAAAGCTAGGTGTATACCATATAGCTAGGTGTATACCATATAGCTAGGTGTATACCATATAGCTAGGTGTATACCATATAGCTAGGTGTATACCTGGATTACCATATAGCTAGGTGTATACCATATAGCTAGGTGTATACCATATAGCTAGGTGTATGCCATATAGCTAGGTGTATACCATATAGCTAGGTGTATGCCATATAGCTAGGTGTATACCATATAGCTAGGTGTAGACCATATAGCTAGGTGTATGCCATATAGCTAGGTGTAAACCATATAGCTAGATGTATACCATATAGCTAGGTGTATACCATATAGCTAGGTGTATGCCATAGCTAGGTGTATACCATATAGCTAGGTGTATACCATAAGCTAGGTGTAGACCATCTAGCTAACAGGAGCGTATTTAGGGGGGGTTTCCTGTTGCCCAGAAACACCCCCTGAGTACAAGCCACACCCTTAAGCCATTTGACAGCTGCAGCTAGCATCAATCCTTGCTAATCCTACATATAAATTTGTACTATAGTGTACTATAGTGTACTCTTGTATTGCAAATGGCTCATAAAAATTAACTTCTACAAACCACAAAACTTTTAGTACAGTTCTCAAGCAGCTGTTTTCTTGTAGAAAACTATTTGCTTGGATCTGGCAAGCCTATGAATATTAGTGAGTTTGTGCTAATGTCTTGTAGGTAGCCCAGCCCCTATTCCAGGAGGGTGCACTCTATTTGAGATCGTAGTAAAGCTGTGACATGGCCAAGATGCAAATATCCATTCTGTCATTTGAGGTGTCAGTGTCAAGCAGTGAGTCTGACAGTTAGCACTGCTACTGATCCTAACAAAGTCAGAGTTCAAGATCAAAGGGAAGTATGTCAGCCAAGTAACTACTCAGTCTCTATCTCCTAATGATCTGGGAAATGTGTCAGGTCAAGGGTATGTATCAGCTGCTTGGATGCATGCATGTCCTCCTGGGGCTGACTTAGGAAACTATAAACTTGAGGACATCGGAATTCTTAGCAATGACCAGAAGCTTTGGCTTCTGAAGAATGCCTTTAGACCAGGGTGTGACTTCAAGTTCCCTACTAAAATTGAGTACTCAAAGTCTGGATCCTTCCATAACTCCTGGTTGAAAGAGTACTCTTGGTTGAGCTACTCTGTTTCGTGCAATGGTGGCTTCTGTGTGGGCTGTTTACTCTTCACCAAGAATAGATCTATTCTTGGACAGCTTGTCACCATTACAAATACTAATTTGACTCCAGCAAAGCAAACACTCAACTTGCAGAAATTACACAGAGCAGCTATGGATGATACTGTTACATTTACTGGGCAAATGGAAGGAGGCCAGCTTTCCATACAACAACAGTTACATAGTCAAGCATCTGCTCAAGTTCAGAAGAATCGGGAAGTTCTTAAGGTTATTCTCAAGACGATCATTTTTTTGTGGTAAACAAAACATTGCTTTTCGTGGCCACCGAGAGGCTCTTTGTAGTGTTGCAAATCCTGGAATTTTTTTAGCCTTGTTTCAATTTTGTATTGAAGCAGGTGATGAGGTTCTGACAGACCACTTTGCTTCTGCAGCCAGAAATGCCCAATATCATGCCCCAATCATTCAAAATGAACTGATTGCAGCCATTGGTGAATGGATAAGAGAGAAAATTCTACAGGAGGTTAGGCTAGCAAAGTACTTTTCTGTGTGTGCTGACGAGGCTGCTGATGCATCTAATAAAGAGCAGCTTCCTCTAGTCCTGCGATATGTTGACTCGGAAAATGTGGCGAGTGAAGAGTTTGTTGAATTTAATCTTTGTAAAGATGACACCACTGGAGTAGCTGTTTCTAAAACCATTCTAATGCAATACAAAATTATGCCTTTGACCCAAATAATTTACGTGCGCAGGGCTCTGATGCCAGCAACAGTTGCTGCTCTAATCGAGAAACAATATCCAAAAGCAGTCTATGTTCACTGTGCGGCTCATACACGAATCTTTGTGTTGTGGCAGCATGTAACATCCAAGCTATTCGAAATATGCAAGGAACTCTTGTGGAGCTATGCCGGTTTTCTCCCAAGAAGAAAGCAGAACTAGAAAAACGGATCAGTGAACTTCCACTGGGAACAACTAACAGACAGAAACTGGTTAGCCTTTGCAAGACCCATTGGGTAGCTAGAATAGAGGCCTATGAAGTATTTTCAAAGATGGTACCAGCTGTTATTAGTACCTTGGAGACAATCGGTATGAACATGGGTGGAACAGAGAGTCTGCTCAGAAAGCTGCATCACTTTTAATAGCTACAACTCAGTTTGAGTTTATTATGGCATTTGAGGTGGTGTAGCATGGCCTAGGCTACATAAAAGGCTTAACAGTGTCTCTACAGAGCCGTTTGCAAGATATTTGCAATGCTTATACTGAGGTAAATTTAGTCGAGATTACTTTACATGAAGTTCGTGACAGCATTGATTCTCATCACAAGAAATGGTTTGATTCTTCAGTCACTCTAGCACAAAAAATCAATGCATCACAGCCATCTCTTCCACGTCGATGTGCAAGGCAAACAAGTAGAAGCAATGTACCTGCCGACTCTGCTGAAGATTATTACAGAAGATCTATTTCTGTTTCATTTCTGGATGAGATGATCACATATTCACACTCGTTTTTCTGATACACAAAAGAAAGCAGTACGAGCTTTGAGCATAGTTCCATCTGTATTCGTGGCCAATGCAGTCACTCAGAGTGAGTCTAATTTTGGATTTCTATGAAGATGATATGCCAAGTCCTTCATCTTTTGAACAGGAACTCCATTTGTGGAGATATAAATGGAGGAGTTTCTCTTCAGAATTGCACAAAACTCCATCCCAGGCCTTGAACTGTGCAAATGAGAGCATGTTTCCGAATATTTACTGCTTACTCTGTATTGTTTGTACTCGACCCGTAACCAGCTGTGAATGTAGTGTCAGTGTACTTAGAAGACTCAAAACCTACTTGTGTACTACTATAAAGGTAATCAGGACTGGCATTTGATGCACATCCACTATGCTATTCTTAACATTTTTGCTCGACAACACCCTCAAGATTGTTATTCCAGTGCATTTTGAGTCATTAACGCAACAATAATTATCATTTCTGTAATTGAATCTTCTATAAACTATTGTGGGGCACAGTCAGATAAAAGTGGTTGTGGCCAGGTGATTTTTTTTACAAGCTTCACATGCATGAGATGGAACCCCCCCCCTTTAAATTCCTAGATACGCCCCTGAGCTAGGTGTATGCCATATAGCTAGGTGTATACCATATAGCTAGGTGTATACCATATAGCTAGGTGTATACCATATAGCTAGGTGTATATATATAGCTAGGTGTATACCATATAGCTAGGTGTATACCATATAGCTAGGTGTATATATATAGCTAGGTGTATACCATATAGCTAGGTGTATATATATAGCTAGGTGTATACCATATAGCTAGGTGTATACCATATAGCTAGGTGTAGACCATATAGCTAGGTGTAGACCATATAGCTAGGTGTATACCATATAGCTAGGTGTATATATATAGCTAGGTGTATACCATATAGCTAGGTGTATACCATATAGCTAGGTATATACCATATAGCTAGGTGTATACCATATAGCTAGGTGTAGACCATATAGCTAGGTGTAGACCATATAGCTAGGTGTATACCATATAGCTAGGTGTAGACCATATAGCTAGGTGTAGACCATATAGCTAGGTGTATACCATATAGCTAGGTGTAGACCATATAGCTAGGTGTATACCATATAGCTAGGTGTAGACCATATTATAGCTAGGTGTATACCATATAGCTAGGTGTAGACCATATAGCTAGGTGTAGACCATATAGCTAGGTGTAGACCATATAGCTGGATGTATGCCATATAGCTAGGTGTATACCATATAGCTAGGTGTATACCATATAGCTAGGTGTATACCATATAGCTAGGTGTAGACCATATAGCTAGGTGTATACCATATAGCTAGGTGTATACCATATAGCTAGGTGTATACCATATAGCTAGGTGTATACTATATAGCTAGATGTATGCCATAAAGCTAGGTGTATACCATATAGCTAGGTGTAGACCATATAGCTAGGTGTATACCATATAGCTAGGTGTATACCATATAGCTAGGTGTAGACCATATAGCTAGGTGTAGACCATATAGCTAGGTGTATACCATATAGCTAGGTGTATACCATATAGCTAGGTGTATACCATATAGCTAGGTGTATACCATATAGCTAGGTGTATACCATATAGCTAGGTGTATACCATATAGCTAGGTGTAGACCATATAGCTAGGTGTAGACCATATAGCTAGGTGTATACTATATAGCTAGGTGTATACCATATAGCTAGGTATAGACCATATAGCTAGGTGTAGACCATATAGCTAGGTGTATACCATATAGCTAGGTGTATACCATATAGCTAGGTGTATACCATATAGCTAGGTGTAGACCATATAGCTAGGTGTATACTATATAGCTAGGTGTATACCATATAGCTAGGTGTAGACCATATAGCTAGGTATAGACCATATAGCTAGGTGTATACCATATAGCTAGGTGTATACCATATAGCTAGGTGTATACCATATAGCTAGGTGTATACCATATAGCTAGGTGTAGACCATATAGCTAGGTATAGACCATATAGCTAGGTGTATACCATATAGCTAGGTGTATACCATATAGCTAGGTGTATACCATATAGCTAGGTGTAGACCATATAGCTAGGTGTATACCATATAGCTAGGTGTATACCATATAGCTAGGTGTATACCATATAGCTAGGTGTAGACCATATAGCTAGATGTATACCATATAGCTAGGTGTATACCATATAGCTAGGTGTATACCATATAGCTAGGTGTATACCATATAGCTAGGTGTAGACCATATAGCTAGGTGTAGACCATATAGCTAGGTGTATACCATATAGCTAGGTGTATACCATATAGCTAGGTGTATACCATATAGCTAGGTGTAGACCATATAGCTAGGTGTAGACCATATAGCTAGGTGTATACCATATAGCTAGGTGTATACCATATAGCTAGGTGTATACCATATAGCTAGGTGTAGACCATATAGCTAGGTGTATACCATATAGCTAGGTGTATACCATATAGCTAGGTGTAGACCATATAGCTAGGTGTAGACCATATAGCTAGGTGTATACCATATAGCTAGGTGTATACCATATAGCTAGGTGTATACCATATAGCTAGGTGTATACCATATAGCTAGGTGTATACCATATAGCTAGGTGTATACCATATAGCTAGGTGTAGACCATATAGCTAGATGTATGCCATATAGCTAGGTGTATACCATATAGCTAGGTTTATACCATAAAGCTTAGCTAGGTGTATACCATATAGCTAGGTGTAGACCATATAGCTAGGTGTATACCATATAGCTAGGTGTAGACCATATAGCTAGGTGTATACCATATAGCTAGGTGTATGCCATATAGCTAGGTGTATACCATATAGCTAGGTGTATACCATATAGCTAGGTGTATACCATATAGCTAGGTGTATACCATATAGCTAGGTGTATACCATATAGCTAGGTGTATACCATATAGCTAGGTGTAGACCATATAGCTAGATGTATGCCATATAGCTAGATGTATGCCATATAGCTAGGTGTATACCATATAGCTAGGTTTATACCATAAAGCTTAGCTAGGTGTATACCATATAGCTAGGTGTATACCATATAGCTAGGTGTAGACCATATAGCTAGGTGTATACCATATAGCTAGGTGTATACCATATAGCTAGGTGTATACCATATAGCTAGGTGTAGACCATATAGCTAG